>SNQJ01S0083946.1:0-34730 GCA_010110895.2 Picea sitchensis
TGACCAAGTCTCACATTACGAGCCTAATCCATCTGCCAACATCGATAACATTCTTCCTCTCATCCACACGAGCCACGACACATACCCACTCGTCAAGATGGGTCCTGGAATTTTCAAAGATCCATCATTGTTAGGAACTTACCATGGAACACCACCACTCCTTCATCCTTCCAATCAAGTATGCATCGTATCATCTAACGAAACTCACACAAAGGATACCCTTCTTCCTATAGAGTCTTCTATCATATATGACGTCCCACTCATCATAGAACTCCCCCCTCAAGAACCTCCTACACACTCGTCGACCCCACCAGTCCATGATTCCACCTCTCCCCAAGGACATATCCCAGTTTGGGAGACAGTTCCTCAAGCCATTATCCAAATTCCCTTCTTTTACCCTCCACCAGGCATCGAATCTCTCCAGGTAGCCGCAACGCTCACCCTACCTAATATGGTGTTAGAAATCCCAGTTTGGTATTTACACCCACCAGAGATGGTCCCTCGACCATCCCTTTCCCCCCAAAAAGAAGGAATCCCCATGACGATTCCCATACTTACTCCCACCATACCCNACTTCCTCCCCGCATCCAACCTCCTTGTGCACTATGTGAGAAAGAGGGACACCAAACCAACAACTTCCCATCTCTACCAGAGTTACGGAATTTGATTCCACTTAATTAAACTCCCCCAACACTAGCCACTACAGCCAGTACTGCCACTACCACCCCCCATTCTAGTAATAAAGGGTTGCGGACCAAATTCGCTTGCGCTATATGTTCAAAATATGGCCATTATACCCACCATTGCCCCCCAACACTACCATGATTTTGGCAGACATTAGCCGCAGTACGCCAAAGCTTCCAGAGCAACCCCAGTCTTGCTATGTCCTCCTTAACAAATATCACTGACATCCGTTATGTCACCACTTCAGTCAACGAACGTATGAGACACCCTTGCTCTCTATGCGACTCATTAGATCATTTTACATACTAGTGTCCTATGATCCTTGAATACAGGCAACGCCAATTGACCCTGCTTCAATGCCCCGCAGATTCGATAGTTGACATTACCTCATCACTAGAGGCTATTCATGTCATTTCTCCCGAACCTGAGGCCCTTCCAACGCCTCCATGGTTCTTAGATGACTTATCTGAGGATTCACCCCCCAATCCCCCCAACTCTCCTGCTCATTCCCCTATGGACATTTTACACCCAACTACCACGGGTACCCCTCAGTACTTCAATATCTGGTTTATGTCGAGCGAACCCTCACCATCTCCTAGCATTGTTCCCCCTGCTTCTTCCTCACCATGGGGAAACTACATGATAACAATCACTGATATCACTCCTCATGACCCCTTGTATTCCCATCACTTCCACTGCGACGAAGAAATACTCGAAGAGTTAAACCACCTAGACTATCCCTAGGATGTGCTGCACCACCACGCACTCTTCTTTCCACAGGAAGCCTCCGTGCCTCCTAACCAACACCCCATCTACGCGGTCGAAACCAAGGATTTTATCCCATCAGGGCCTATCGACTGGTTCAAAAACCCCATTCTTGCCCCTGATGCTTTTGAAGAAGGCAACATGGCCAACATTTCCCCAACCATTAAAATCGACATTTCCATCAAAAATGGCATCATCAAGGAAATCACCATTGGAGCTGCTTGCACTCCTCAGGAAATCACCGCCTATAAAGCCCTCTTCCAGGAATATCGGGATATTTTTGCCTGGTCATTCATGGAAATTCCTGGCCTCGATCCCTCTATCGTTGAACATCGCATCGACACCTGGCCCGACATTACACCAGTTCGTCAAAAACAACGACCGCTACACCCATCCAAAGCAGCGGCCATCAAAGCCAAAATTGACAAATTACATGCTGTCGGGTTCATTTACCCCATCGCCTATACCTCATGGGTTTCCAACCCTGTACCCATTAACAAAAAATAGGGCACTATCCACATTTGCATAGACTTTCGTGATCTCAATCACGCATGTCCCAAAGACAACTTTCCAATGCCTTTCATCGATCAAATTATCGATGACTGCGCAGGCCACGAGGCTCTATTCTTTATGGACGGATTCTCTGGTTATAATCAAATTCAAATTCACCCCGTCGATCAGTATAAAACCACATTCACTACCCCTTGGGGTACTTTTGCGTATCGTGTCATGCCTTTTGGCTTAAATAATGCCGGCGCAACTTTCCAACGGGCTATGACATACATCTTTCACGATCTGGCTCATATCATCCTCACCTACTTGGACGACCTCATAGCTCGATCCAAGAAATGCACCCAACATCTTGATGATTTACGAATCATCTTTCAATGGTGTCATCAGTACAACATCCGCTTGAATCCTCTCAAGTGCATGTTCTGTGTCACTGCAGGGCGCCTCCTCAGCTTTATCGTTTCCCAAAGAGGTATTACGGTGGACCCCCTCAAAGTCCAAGCTATCACCGAAATTCCACCTCCCCGAAATTTACGTCAACTTCAGAGCCTACAAGGCAAATCTAACTTTCTACGACGGTTTGTCCCAAACTACGCCATACGCGCACATGGTTTCCTTCACTTACTATGTCACGACATCCCATTTCACTGGGATGACCATGCCCAACAGTCATTTGATGATCTTAAAACGACGCTCTCCAACACACCTTTAATTAGTGCACCTGACTACAATCGTGACTACATCCTCTACGTATCAGCATCGGCTGTGTCAGTAGCAGGAGCTCTCATCCAGCTAGTTGATGACAATCATGAGCATGTCATTTATGAGCATGTCATTTATGAGCATGTCATTGATGACAATCAGGGCCCCCCTTGAAGTATAAACACAAAGAGAAACTTGCTCTTGTAGTCTTCCTCGCAGTCTAGAAATTGCGCCACTACATTCTGCTTCGCACAACCAAGGTCATCGCAGATTCCAACCCCATGTAGTACTTGCTCAGTCGTCGGCAAGTTAACAAAAAATTTGCTCGATGGATCGTTATCCTTCAGGAGTACGACCTAGAGTTCTCAACACCCAAGAGTAAGAAGTCCCTCGTTCTTGCCGAACTTGTTACGACCCTCCCCTCTGACACCACCAGTACCCCCGTTAACACCGACTTTCCCGACGAACACCTCTTTTACATCACTTCGGATGATCCTTGGTACGACGACATCCTCATCTACCTTCGAACTCAAAATTTCGGTAACCACCATTCACGAGATGATCATCGTCATATTCTCCATCAGGCCCCCCTCTACCTCCTCATCGGAGACATCCTATACCCGCGGGGAGTCGACACCATTCTTCGTTGATGCCTCACTATTGATGAGGCCGATAGAGTCTTAAACGAATTCCACAATGGTGCATGTGGGGGCCATCTTTTAGGCATATCCACTGCTCATAATATTATCCGAGCTGGTTACTTTTGGCCTAACTTGTTTCATGATTGCATTCATGCCATGCAACGATGTGAGCAATGTCAGCTTTACGCCAATACATCCTGAGCTTCCCCTGCTCTTGTTCATCCCGTCATCACTACCGACCCTTTTCATAAATGGGGCATCGACTTCATGACTTGTAATCCACCCTCCAACAATGGTCACAAATACATTGTTGTCGTCGTCGATTACTTCACAAAATGGGCAGAAGCTATGCCCACCTTCAATAATGCCGCTGACACCGCAGTGCGTTTTTTCTTTAACCACGTCATATCTCGCTTTGGAGTACCACTCCAACTCATTTCCGATCACGGGAAACACTTCAAGAATGAGATCTTTGTCGAACTCTCATCTCAGTTAGAATTCTCTCACGAGTTTGCCTCACCATATTACCCTTAGTCTAACGGACAGGTCGAAGCAGTTAATAAGGTCCTCAAGACCATGTTACAGTGCACAGTTAATAAACATAAAAATAATTGGTATCATATGTTATTTTCTACGCTATGGGCTTACCGTACAGCTGTGAAAACAGCTACTGGTTTCACACCATTTCATCTAGTCCATGGGGTTGAGGCCACTCTTCCCATCGAGTGCGAAATTCCCACCTTATGCACCGCAATTGAGCTATTACCCGACACTTCTCCAATGGAGCAGCGCTTGCTGAACTTAGAGTCTCTAGATGAAGATCATCGATCTTCATTACAAAATAACGAGGCAGCTAAAAAACGATCCAAGGCTACCTTTGATCGACATGTTAACCTTCGCTCATTTCGTGAAGGAGACCTCGTCTTGGCTTATGATATCTCTCATGATACCTTTGGCCATGGTAAATTTGAGTCACTATGGCATGGCCCATACATTATCCAACATTGCCTCACCAAAGACGCATACATCCTGGCCTCCCTCGAAGGCCTCTCTCTCAAGGAACCTGTCAACGGGTTGTATTTAAAGAAATTTTATGCTTAAACGTAGTCATTCTACTTTAGGTTATTTCTTTTATAGCGTTTTTAATCTTTTTTCCATACCTCACGTCTAAACTATCATTTGTGCTATTGACAGATGCTTCCTCCACCAGCCTACCACATTGGTTACGCCGACGGCGCCAGTCGTTGGACACAAAATCTTGCTTCAGTCGCTTGGGCTCTCTACACCCCCTCACATGAAATGCTCCATTCGAGCGGCATATGTTTGGGTTCAGTGACCAACAACCAAGTTGAATACACTGCCGTCATAGGCCTCCTAACCGATGCCCAGCATCATCGTATTCGCCATCTTAGCATCTTTCTCAACTCTCAACTAGTCGTACTCCAGCTCAACAATGTGTACCGCGTCTGCGATCCTTGCCTCTTTTGCAAATACCTGCAGGTTAGACTTTTATCTCAACATTTTGATTCCATTACATTTACACATATTCCAAGACAATTGAATCAAATTACAGACAACATAGCTAATATTGTGTTAGACTGGCATATATCACATCAAGCTACCTCTACACATACATAAACATATCGACAACCTGCCATCGCATATATAGATTAGACAGCTTCAATACATTAACAAAACACATGTAAACACCACATAGATCTCAAAATGTATACTCATGTATATATTGAAAGGTCCACAGTGCCATCCAAATGTTTACATACAAAAATACAACTATCCGCAGTCCAATGAAGTGCTCTCCAGCCAACACTCTCTCCATCACCATCAACTGGCCACCACTGATCAGTTGTGTCACCAACGAACCATAAAATCTCACAATCATCGCTGCTATACAATGATGTGATAGGGCATCCATCGCCCCAATGCTCATGACTGTGCCAGACATATAGTTCGGCCCCGAACAATATCTCCGGCCAATTGTCGCTAGCGACGTATCCCTTGGTAGCACCGGCTCCGTCAGTAGGGGTGTTCCCCGAAATGGGAGCCCAGTCAAAAAATACACATCCTCCACCGCAGTGAAGGGAATCTGCTCTCCCCGCACTATGAAGCAGTGCAGGTATGGACTCCACATCCGGATAAGAAACTGTAGGAGATACTCCTGTGCCCGTATCAATGGGCACTCAAAGAACTTCAGCAACCCATAGGCTTCCAAAGTCGCACATACACCTGGCTCCTCAATAGCCATGACATCTCGCAGCTGGGACCAATCTCGCTCTCACCAACCAATAGGAATCATACAAAAATCTCACCTGCAACACATAAAACCGTCCTAAGTCAGCCACATGGACAATCAACAACATCAAAAAGACACATTTTACACTCATCAACCTTGCCTCCACGACGCAGTTGTTTAACCCACAAGCGCTCACACATGTGTGCATGTACACCCCACAGGCGCACACGTGTGTGTGCCTATTTAGTACACAGGCGTGCATGTGTGCGCACCTGCTCACTACAAGGGCGCGCTCTCAGGCGCGCCTGTTCACTCTACAGGTGCGCACATGTGCGCGCCTGTTCAACCGACAGGCACAGCCATAGTGCGTGCCCTCTACCCACTTTCCAGCACTCCCATGAACACCTATCTAGTGGGCAGGCACGCACGTGTGCACACCTACTACCGGATCGCCCGTGCATGTGGGGCCCACACCCATAAACACCCCCTGTACGGCCCTTTGTACAACCCCTGCCCAAAAAATGAAACCCTAATTCTATGTAGGATGATCAGACCACTAACCTGAAGCTCGTAGGTCCTTGATCGGATGCCTCGTCCTCCAAGAATCTCACAATCTCCTCTGAATGCTTCTCGGCCAATCACTATAGCAGCAAGTACAAATGAGGTGGCAATGTGGGCCCTACAGCTATATATAAGCCTTTTTTCCAAACTTCCACTCATCATTCCGGGAGCTCCAGGTGTCCATTTCTCGATCTGTCTTCAGCCACGAGATCAACATCCCGTCATCTACATCACAACAGTCCCTGGGCCTCTTTTCATCCTAATCCCCCGGGACACCATTTTTCATACCCTGATCAGGTACGCATGTGCATATTGACACTTATCAAATACATGCTCATATATTCGATTATCTTCAGATATTGTTCACGTTGAGTATTTGGTTTTCATGTGTGCAGGTACTTGTTCATCATACATCAACACAACCCCTTCAGGTATATACTCAACACTAGCATGTAGTCATTCCCTCTGAATCTGACTTACATTTTCAGTCACACCCTCTGACATTTGCCTCTATGATCACCATTTCCGGCTCTGCAGTACCCACACCTCCATTTTCATCTTCGGTACTCTCACCCGGTAGCACTCTTACCCACATGAGTTGTCCCATTCATAGCGCCCTTTTTCACTTCTGACACTCATGTTGTTTTTCAAAACCCTTTAGGGATGGGAGTCTCGATAGTCTTACATCATGTCGCGAATCAACCACATACCCCTTCTCCTCATTTTTCTATCTTTCCCAATGGACTCCCAGATGATCTCTCCATGGTTCTATGGTCGGGTTGCACCTCCACAGTAGCATGAACCCTCCATTTCATCCACAATCCATTTACCCATCTGCAAATCTCCCTTCATTTCACCTACCTCATACAGAAACCCACCCATGGGGCCCCCACCCTCCATCAGTTCTCCAAGCAAATTATGCCCTACCCGGGCCAACCATATCACACTGGGGCACTTGTTTCTGTATTTGTACACTTCTCCCCAATTATTCGTTATTTATTCTACAAATGCCTTTATTTCTAGTCGTTACATTACCTTTTGTCGTCACCTTTGGCGATCTGCTTCCCTTTTTTGGCCAACCGCAACCCATGTCACCCTTGGTTGGAGCACTACTTATCATTCACCCTTGCTGGCATCATCTATATCTTTAGAGTGCCCCACATGCCACTTACCTCTGTCCTCTGAATTTGTTCACCTTGTCCCGCCTTTGGCACAACTTATCCCCAGTCTTGTTGTCCCCCTGACACTTGACCTCGTTGAACGGTTGCAGCCACTTTTATCTCACATATACTCCAACCAAGGGCAGTCTTGAGTCTTCCTACATCTTGAATTCATCCATGTACCTCCTCTACTTCCTAACCTCACCTAGTATATTTCATGAAGCCATTTTCTTCTGGGAGTCACGTCCCCCTTTTTTTTGTCGACATCAACATAGTTTTCCAGAAGGGCGAAAGTATCTTGATTCTCATTACCCACCCAATGAGAGATCTCAGATGGCACAAGGTTAAACACAATTGCTCCCTGCTGTCATTGACCCCCATAACATTCAACGTCAACACTTTCTCATGTTACGGTGGGCCTTACTTTGCAACTATTGCAGTTAGTTCTTTCACTTTCCGAAGACCTCTGAACTTGGCTGGGCTATCAATGCCCACATAATCAGTGATACTTATTATCACGATCACTGCCTACTATTCAGAGTATGTTCATCCACATAATTGTCTTCTGCCTTTACCACGATTTCCCCCGAGGGTGCTGCAGTTGTCTACACCAACACTTCATTCCTCTTTTTTGAGTTACATGACAAGAGCATGGGGCATGCCCGCCTCGTTTGTACACAGTTTTCTTTTTCACACACCTCATGGAAGGTTGGGTTCTACCGGTTCCTTTTTCCCTCCAACGGATCGCTTTGGACAATCCCACTATTTATCTCTCTTACAACAACACTCTCAGTAGAAGAAACATTGATGGATTTCGGCTATACGTATGCTCCTAACCTCATCCATCAGGGGGCATCTGTTATCACTGAAATTTCGTTCGCACATGGTTACAAGAATTCATCATCGTCAAACAGTGATGAAGTCATCCATGGACCTGAATTAACACCAAATCATTCATAAAGGGTCAAAAACTATACAAAGTAGTGAAAAATTGAAGGGCTCTATGAAGACACTGGGCACACATGCACATGTGCGGAACAAGAACGCAGAAATCGCGCACATGCGCGTCTGTTATCGCAAAAAGCCGCGCACCTAAGAAACAACGTATTTATGAGTGGTCGACCTCCCACCCACTTATGGTTCAGTTCCCAAGCCGATTTGACACTCAAATCTGGACTGGATTCGACTGGATAGTTGGTCAAAAACCTAGAAATGCCCTAATTATCCTCTTTACACACTACAAACTAGTTGAACAATAGCTCAAAGGAATGCTATAAAAAGGCCATGGATACACTTCATTTTTCAAGGAATTCAAAGCAAAGTTATGCTTCCATTATTCTCTTGAGGACTCTATCCTTTCCAAGAGTATATTTGCATCATTGCATTGGGCAATCCATCTCACCCCTTGAGTGGATTAGCAAAAGAGTTCTTTCACCATTTTCATTTTTATTTGTTGTAAGAAGAGCTTACTTGTGGGGGTCCAAGAGCCCTCCCTTGGAGGAAGAAGGGACTCATAGTCCCCTTGCTTCTCGGTGTTTTCTTTCACTAATATCATCCTTATCATTGGTGACATGGGTCTCATTGTTCTTTTTGTCTCTATGTCCCTATGCTTATAAATTTAGTTGTTATTTCATTTCTTAGTTTAATTCTTAGTTGTTGTTTTCTATTTATTTTTCTAACCCTTTTCCTTGCAGCTGTCCTTCTCAGCAGACCCAACTGAGCTTGCAAGAACCTCTATTTTTCTCACTAAGGTGACATAAGAGGTCCAACAATTTGCCTCAAATGACCCAAAATTTGATAAAAAAAGTGTAGCACTCCCCCAAAATGGTGCACAGGGTGCTCAAACACTCCCCCAAAGAGGCTCAAAGAGAACCAGTAGTCCCTGACAGTGGGTAGGGGAGCGCTCCTCTCCAAAATCCATTTTTTAGTGGTTCTTTCAGTGTCAAAATCTTTGTACTCCCTGTCAAGTGACTTCTCTTCTTCAAAACTAGTCTTTGGGTTGTATTAAGTGTCTTTGTGATGTTGTTAGAGGCACGACATGGGAAATATGGTAGCATGGTGTTTTTTGACACTTGCGAACAAGATGTGACACTTACAACACTTGTAATGATGACACTTGTGACACTATCAAAGTGAGTAATTTTGAGGTGTAACATCATCCTCAGGACCGTACCAGGTCCATTGGACCTTTACAAGCCCTGTGGATCAATTCTAGAGTTGTTTTCTCTTCCAGTCCAATATGCACACCAGATGCACCTGCAAGACACCTTCTTGATCCACCTGAATCATAGTCCAATCAATCACATGATTAGGATCATGTATATATTTCTTAAGCAATGAAACATGAAACACATTATGTACAATCATGGACATAGGCAATGCAAGCATATATGCAATTGGTCCAATCCTTTCTAGGATTTCAAATGGACCACAATATCTGGCTGCCAACTTGGAATAGTTTCCCAGTTTCAAGGAACTTTTGTTGGCTTTCACTTTCAAGAAAATATGATCACCCACTTTAAACTCCCTGTGGGTCCTGTTCTTATCAGCATAACTTTTCTTCCTGTCTTGGTAAACCTTCAAATTATGCTTAATCTTCAGCATTTTCTCTTCAATTTCCTTGAGAAACTCTGGCCCAAACACTGTTCTAGCAACTGGTTTATCCCAGCTTATTGGTGTGTTGCAATTTCTTCCATAAAGTGCTTCAAATGGGCTCACCTTCAATGATGCTTGATACCCATTGTTTTAGGAAAATTCTACCAAGTGTAGGTAGTCTTCCCATTTAGATGGTTTGTCCATCACATACATCCTTAGCATATCTTCTATTACTTGGTTCACCCTCTTTGTCTGCCCATTAGACTCAGGATGATAAGCAGTGTTGATGTTCAGATTCATTCTTAACCCTTTGAATAACCCCTTCGAGAACTTTGAGGTAAATTTCGGATCTCTGTCAGACACAATTGTCTTGGGAATACCATGCAATCATGCTACTTCCCTCATATATATATAGACAACATTTGTTGCCTTGTGAGTAGTCTTCAATGGAATAAAATGCAAAGCTTTTGTAAGCTTATCCACCACCACCATTATGGAATCATGTTGCTTATTTGTTCCGGGTAATCTTGTGATGAAATCCATTTTCACCACTTCCCACTTCCACTCAGGAATGGGTAAAGGCTGTAGAAACCTTGTTGGATGCCTATGTTCATCTTTGACCTTTTAACACTCCATATATCTAGTGATGGATTCTGCAATTTCCTTCTTCATACCTGGCCAAAAGTAATGGCTCTTGACTGCTGCCATTTTTTTCTGATATCCAGGGTGCCCAACATAAGGCACATTATGCATTTATTTCAAGATCATTATTCTCAATTCCTAGAAATTAGGTAAAAAATTTATGTTTTTGTACAAGAGTGTTTCATCAGCTTCTAATCTATAATCTTCCACTTTTTGTAGCATCTTACCTTGATGTAGCTTTGTCACCAATTCCATGTACTGCAAATCTGCATTTGCAACTTCTGAAATTATGCCTTTAATATCAGTTTGATACATTCTAATGGTCGTATCATGTATTTCATGCATTCTTCTGTTGAGTGCATCAACCACTTTGTTCTCCTTTCCTTTGATATGCTTGATATCAAAGTCTACTCACAAAGGAATTCCAACCATTTACTTTGCCTAGAATTTAAGGTTGGCTGATCAAACAAACACTTCAAACCGTTATGGTCTGTCCTCAGTTCAAACCTCTTTCCCATGACGTAATGTCTCCATTTATTTAGAGCATGTATAATGGTTGCCAACTCCAAATCACGAGTTGCGTAGTTCTTTTCATGATCCTTCATCTTTTTGAATTCATAACATACCACAAACCCATTCTAACTGAGTACTCCTCCTAGTCCTTCTATGCATGCCTCTGTACACACTACAAAATATTCATTAGGATATGCAATCCTTGGGATTGGAGCACTCATTAACAACTGCTTCAATTACTGGAAGCTTCTCTCACATTCTTCTATCCATTGAAATTTATTATCCTTCCTTTGCAAGGAATTGATGGGATGATCTATTCTCGAGAACCTTGCAATGAATCTCCTGTAATATCCAGCTAGACCCATAAAGGATCTGAATTATATCACATTCTTTGACGGTGACCATTCTCTGATGGATTCTATCTTCTCAGGATCCATGACTATCCCATGTTTTGAAATGATATGTCCCAAATAATAGATCTGCTTTTGATAAAATGAACACTTGCTCAATTTGGCATACAGTTGGTGCTCTCTTAGCACCTACAACACCAGCTTCAGATGATGTTCATGCTCTTCTTCTGACTTGGAATACACTAGGATGTCATCCAAAAAGACTATGACAAACTTGTATAGATATTCCATGAATACACCATTCATTAGGCACATGAAAACAACGGGTGCATTTGATAACCCAAATGGAACCACCATGAATTCATAATGACCATACCTTGTTCTTAAGGTGGTCTTGTTGATGTCTTCATCATTTATCCTTACCTGATGGTACCCTGACTTGAGATCTATTTTTGAAAATATCTTGGCATCCTTCAACTAATCAAAGAGATCATCAATCCTTAGTAAGGGATACTTGTTCTTTATAGTAACTTTATTCAAATGTCTGAAATCGATGCAAATTCTCAATGTCCCATATTTCTTCTTCACGAACAGGACCGGGACACCCCAAGATGACACACTTGGGCATATATACCCCTTCTTTAGAAGTTCTTCAAGTTGCAACTGCAATTCTTTCAGCTCTGGTGTACTCATTCTTTAAGGAGTTTTTGACACTGGAGCTTCTCCAGGCAGCAGGTTTATAGAGAAATCAATATCTCTCTTTGGGGGTAGTCTGGGTACCTCTTGGAATAGATCCTCAAAATATTTTAATATTGGACGGTCTTCAATATTTGACACCTTATCCTTAGGTTCTTTATCCATTTGAGCTGCAAATATTTGGAATCCTTTCATGTAGCACTTCTTCATCTACATTGCTGAGATTTCTCTGATAGCAACTGCTCTAGGAGTTCCTTGGACTGTCCTCTGATTTAATTCCTCATCCAGGAAAGTGAATGCCTTGTTACGACAGTCTAAGATGGCATAGTTCTGGTCCAACCAATCCATCCCAATTAGATAGTCATAGGAACCTAAAGGTAAGTATTTAAATTTATCCCTTGTTCTCAGTCCGTTCATGTCCACTGGACAGGACTTAACCAACTCAGTAAATTTTCTTTTGGCTCCTGTAGCCAACTGCACTAACCAATATTTTCCATGCTTGTTTCTTGGCAAATGCAAACTTTGCACCATCTTGGGATCTATATAACTATGAGTAGCCCCTGAATCAATTAAAATAGTAATGACATGGTTATTGATCATACCTTCAAATTCAATCATGTGTGATTGAAACTCATCTTGTTTGTTGTCCAGGGCTGCATAGGTCCTTGGTATTCTACTACCCATGTCTTCCACTATTTTTTCTTGCCGAACATTGTGGACAAATCTCATTTTGCTATTTTTGTGGGGACAATATCTATACTTGTGGTCTCCCTGAAAACCCCAACATTGAATGGATGTATGCCTTAGTCTTTGTCCCCCTACCTCAACCATTCTCTATTCTCTAAAAGATGGTTGTCCTTGAGGGTTGTTTCTGAAAAAGGGAGGCTTGTTTACCTTCTGTCTCTTCTCTTTCTTGAAATTCTTCTTGTCATCCCAGGCCTTCTTCAAAGTGGGATTTTCTCTTTGCTTCTCATATATGCATTTTTCTCTCCTTATAGTTTCTTCCATAGTTTTAGGATCATCATACTTGATCTTGTCACTGATGGAAGGTGTCATTCCACTCAGATTCCTTTGAATTTTGACAGTCTCATATTTGATTAAAGGGACATACTTCAACAATTCCAAAAACCTTCACTCATATTCATCAATGGACATACTACCCAGCTTGAGTTCAAAGAACTCTTCATCTTTCTATCATAGTATCTCTTAGTTAAGTATTTATTTTTGAAATACTTCTTAAATTCCTTCCAAGTAAATTTTTTCTCTTTAATGTGTTTCACTTTCATAAGTTCATCCCACCACATGGATGCCTTTCCTTTCAGTTGATATATTGCAATTATTCCTTCTACATGAGAGTAGTAATTCTGCAGTTGGAAATATTTCCTCATGCCAAGAAGCCATGTCTCAACATCTTCCTCCTTCTGGTGCTCTCCATCAAATGTAGGAGGTTTAATCTTGTTCATTTATCCCTTCAGTTCATCCAATCCAGATCTCCTATGATTTCTGGAAGGAGATGGGCTTGAACTACTATGTTCCCTCCTCTAAGAGTGCCCTTGGGAGTGATGATGGTGTCTGCCAACACTCCTTGATTTCCTCTTTTCATCAGGAGACCCATGAGTTCCTGATTTACTGGAGTCACTCTCCTTATCCAATTTGTTTTCTTTCCTTTCCATGCTTTGTATCAACTTTATGTTGAATTCTCCCTGTTGATCCCTAGATTTCATGAATTTTTGTTATCTGATCGGTGAGTCTGTACATCCTTCTGCAATCTTTCAATGAGTTTAATCATGTTTCCCTCCTTATCTATCTCTTCTCCATGCCCATTGGAGTTTGATCCTTCAAATCCCAAATGGACATCCATTCCTCTAGCTTCATTCTCTGAACTGGAAGCATTTTGTGCCTCCTCCATTTTAGTTTGTTTCTGACAATCATTAACTCTGCAAACACAATGTGCAATCAACCGAAATTTGTCAGGCCATTAGTTCTTAAAAAATTCCACAATATTCATAAACCAATCTGATTCAAGAAAACTTTCAGATTTCATTATGCGGTTCTAGAGAAATCAAGAATCCCCACAGATCTTTTCTTTCTGATCTCTACTCTGTTCTGCAATACGTTTCAGGCACTATCTCCTTCCTCTTAGCCCCCAACCTATGTGATGAAAGGTTGTGGCCAAGTGCTAGTTCTATAGGTGCTTACTCGGGACTTCGAGACTTTGGCTTCACAAGTTTTCAAAGAACATCACAAAAATCTCTCAGAGTTCCAGATTAACGAACTTACGAAGTAGGGTGGATCAACATTCCATGACTACCCAATGTCCAACGTGTAATATTCAATATATAAAAAGTATACAGACATAAATAAAATGATAGAAATGGCAGATGAGAAACAATATAACCATAACAACACCACAATAATACCAAAATGATACCAAAATAACACCAGAAAGAGCACTTAGATTACTGTGAGAAATGTTCTCTTACCTCTTCGAGGGGGAAACCTACAACAAAGTAGAGCTCTATTAAAATAATATCCAAGAAAATAGTTCTCATACCCTTGAGTCTTATTTATACTACATATGTCTATCAAAAGAACCATCTAGAGGAAGATCCTTCTAGAAGAAAAAGCTTTTATTAGGTCTTATTACATTCGACTTATTCTTCCTTATTTTTAGGCCTTATTACTATTGACATTTATTACATCATAATATATTATTCTACCTATGTGAGGGGTTAGGTCCCTAACATGTCCTCCCCCTTAAAAACAACCTTGTCCTCAAGGCTTGCGATGTGGAAATTGTTGCAGAATGGTAGTTGGTTCCCAAGTGGCATCTGTTGGGGTTGTATCTTTCCACTCGAATAACACTTCCTTTATGGTTCACTGATGTAGGCGACACTCACCTTGGTCCAAAATCACTTCTGTCTGTAGCCAAATGGAGCCTTCTTCTTCCAACACGGGAAGGTTGGTTTGAGTTTGGCACTTAGTTCCAATCACCTTCTTTAAGAAGGAAACATGAAAAACAAAATGTAGCTTAGAATGACTAGGCAAATTTAACTGATAGGACACATGTCCCACACGCTTAAGAATGATATAAGGACCATAAAATTTTGGCACCAGTTTCTGAAAATGGTCAGCCTTGAGGGAATTTTTCTTGTAAGGTTGAAGTCGAAGAAACACCTAATCCCCTTCTGCAAATTGACATTCAGAGCAAATTTTATCTGCTTGTTGCTTCATGTGATTCTGGGCCATGACCAAATTCTCTTTGAGGGTACGAAGAATAGACTCTCAAACTGTAAGCATTTGGTCAACCGCCTGGACCTTCGAGACACCTAGTAAATATGAGAGAAATGAAGGTGGATTTTTTCCATATACCACTTCAAAAGGAGTCATGCAGGTAGTTGTAAGGGATGAAGTGTTGTACCACCATTCATCTAGTGGTAAACATTGAGCCCACTAATTTTTCTTTTCCGCTGCAAAACACCTCAAATATGTTACCAAACACTTGTTGACAACTTCAGTTTGACCATCAGTCTGGGGATGATAAGCTATGATGAGATGCAATTGGGTGCCTTGTAGCTTGAACATTTCTTGCCAAAAATTACTGGTGAAAGTTGGGTCGCAATAAAAAACAATAGAATGTGGCATGCCATGAAGCTTGAAGACCTAATCCATGAAAAGTTGAGCCATAGTGGATGTTGTAAATGGGTGTTGAAGAGCACATAAATGAGCATACTTGGAAAGGTGATCAACTACCACCATGATGACTGATTTATTGCCCAATTTAGGTAATCCTACAATAAAATCAATAGATATATCCCACCAAATAACAGGTGGAATCAGAAGCGGTTGTAGTGTGCCAGGAGATTTTACTTCCTCACCCTTGTTGTGTTGACACACATCACATTCAACCACAAAATTATGAACTTCCTACTTCATACCATCCCAGAAAAAAGAATGTTTGACCCTATCATAGGTTTTGGTAAACCCAGAGTGCCCAGCTGTGGGTGTAGCATGAAGCTCAGAAAGTATCGTGGATTTAAGTTTTGACTGTTTACTTAAATACAAAAAGCCTTTGTATCGAATCTCATCATGGAGCCAAGAGTACCCTGGGGAAACTAGAGAATTGGACTACAATTGTTGTATCAGATGTGAGCTTTTGGGATTGTGTAGCCATTCCTGGAAAATGACTTGGAGCCAATGTGTTACAATAAAGGAGAGAGAAAAAAGGGACCCTTCATCTTCATATTTTCAGGAAAGTGCATCTGAAACCACATTGACTTTTCCTTTCTTGTAAATGATCTCATAATCATATCCAAAGATATTAGTCACCCATTTTCTTTGCTCTTGGGAGGAAATGCATTGTTCTAGAAAATACTTGAGGCTTTGATGATCTGTCTTAATTTGGAAGCGTTGCCCCAATAGATAAGGGTGCCAAAGATCAACGACATGCAAAATAGCCAATATTTCCTTTTCATAGATTGATTTGCCCAAATTTCGTTCAAACATTTGTTTGCTGGTAAAGGCCAAAGGTTGACCTCTTGCATAAGGAAAACGCCAATTCCTTCCCCTGAAGCATCACATTCTAGGACAAAGGTCTTTGTGAAATCAGGAAATTCCAGGACTGGGGTGATGCACATGGCCATATTCAAGGTTTGAAAAGCCTGAGAAACTGCTGGAGTCTAGGTGAAAGAATTCTTTTTAAGGTGTGCATTGAGAGGGACTGCAATCTTTCCATAATTCTTAACAAACTTGACATAATAACCTGTTAAGACCAAAAATACACGCACACTTTTGAGAGTCTTTGGGTGAGGCCAATCTTTCATAGATTCAATCCTTTTAGGATCCACCTTGACGTCATCCTTGTCAACAAGATGACCCAAGTAATCGACTTCTGAGGTGCCAAAAGCACATTTAGATTATTTCAAGAAAATTTGGTGCTGAGAGATTAAATGGAGAACTCGATCCACATGATCAAGATGGTCTGTCTAGGTTTTTCTATAGAAGAGGATATCATAAAAAAAAGCTAAGAAAAAATGATGGAGAAATGGACGAAAGACATGATTCATGAGGCTTTGGAAAGTGGAGGGAGCATTACACAAGCCAAAGGGAATGACCAAAAACTCATAGTGGCCCTCATGAGTTATAAAGGAAATCTTAGGAATGTTTTCCTCTTTCATATGGATCTGGTGGTAGCCAGAACGAAGATCAAGTTTAGTAAATAACTGGGTGCCCCTCAATTCTTCCAAGAGGTCATCAATGATAGGAATGGGAAATTTGTCTTTAATGGTGGGTTTGTTGAGGGAAAAAAAGTCAGGACACATGTGCCAATAGCCTTATTTCTTCATGACCATGACCACAGGAGAAGAGTAGGGGCTCATACTAGAGTGGATAATACCTGGGTTAAGCAGTTCTTAAACCATTTTCTAAATTTCATTTTTTTGGGAAAATGGGTGACGATAGGGACGAATATTGGGAGGAAGGCTTCCTGGGACAAGGGGAATGGAATGATCATGAACACCATGGGAAGGAGGGAGTCCCTGGGGAGTGGAAAAAACCACTTGATGTTTAGAGAGGATGGATTGGAGGTCATGCAACACAAAGGGTGTATTAGTTGCTTGTATGGCATAGAGTTGGGAAATAATGCCAGAATGACCTTTTTTGAGAAGATTTTCCATGCAAGTGGAACTAATCATCTCAGAGGAACTGATGGTGATGCCTTGGAACTTATATTTTTGGCCCTCCTAGTCAAATTTCATGGTTAATTCCTTAAAATCCATGAGAATGGGACCCAAAGTCCTTAGCTAGTCTGCACCCAACACAATGTCACAACCACCCATGTCGATAAGAAACATATGAGATTTCAAGTGGTAGTCACCAATTTGGAGATGCACATTTTCACAACGCCCTCCACATTTCATGGACCTGCCATTGGCAATCACGATTTGGAAATTATTGACTGCACAGATATAGTAATTAGTTTCTTGGGAAATGCAACGATGAATAAAATTATGGGTGCTTCCACTATCAACAAGAATGATGAAATTCATATGCTTGATGTAGCCAATTAGTTTGAGGGTTTGGGGAGAAAAGAAGCCAGTGAGAGAATTTAGGGAAATGATCAGTTCTACTTCGGGAGGGTCTGAGGAAGGGGTTATGTCAGTGGATTCAGGTGACTTAGACAGAAGGGGAGCTTCAACATCCTCTTCCGAAACATCCTCTGAGATGGCCATAAAAGGATTTTGTTCCTTACACTTGTGTCCCGTAAAATATTTGTCATCACAATTATAAGAAAGGCCTTTGAGTTGGTGTTCAACCATTTCGGCCTTGGTCAATTTTTGGATCTTTAGTGGATTAGAAGGAGGAGTGGGATTTACAAGTTAAAGGAGGGTTTTTAGTTTTGAGAAGAGACAACTTGTTGTGATTCCTTAGCTCGTTTAGTATCCTCCACCCAAATCTGAGGCCAAGCCATGAGGACATGGGCACAAATCTCATCCTTGAGGCCACTGATAAAACATTCTCGGAAAAAAGAATTAGACATGCCCTCTATACGAAAAGCCAGTCGCTCAAAAGCAACTATAAATTCTTACTCTGTGCCATATTGTTTCAACTTTGTCAAATGACCTAAATGGTTGGTGTCAGTGTCAAAGAGTTCATAAAGCTCTACCACAAAGTGTGTCCAAGAAACATACCCTTGATGAGCAGTTTTTCTCTATTTCCACCATTGTCAACGTTCTTGATCTATATGAAGAACACCATACTAGAGTTTGGCCAAGTCATTTGTAATGTCGTACAAAGAGAAATAATGTTCCATTTGAGTTACCCAACCAGTGGGATCCGAGCCATCAAATTTGGTCACATCCACATGCAGAAGGCGTAGGTCACACTGAAAGTGATGTGGCTAAAAATTATGGGAATGAGAGAAAGTTTCAACTTCAGTATGCAAAGGTGGGTTAGCTAAAAGGGGATCTGCAAGGATATGCATCTTGGTGCAGATCATCGAAGTGATAGATTCAAGATGGGTAGTAATTTCTTGTTTGAGGTCTTCTTTGAGTTCCTCGATTGAGGTGACGATGGATGAATACATGTTTTAATTTATGGTGGAAATATTGGCACTGAGTTATCTCACTTCTTGTTGGGTCTCTGTGAAATTAGATTGCAAGGTATGGTCCATGATGATGAGGGAATCGAAAAGGGGTGGGTGGGGTCAAATTTTTTTCTGAAAAATGATAGGTATGAATGTGATAAGGGTGAAGAGATAAATCCAATGGAATAGGTCTCAAATAATGGTGCAACAAAATCCAGACTCAGTTTTTTTTTTTTACACCTGCAGAGTTATACTTTGGTCTGAAGAATACTACAGTGATGAAATGCCCAAATGCTTAATCAGGAAGAAATGTGTAGTGATTTGGAAACTTGAATGCAAGAGACACAGTTGTGCAACAATATATCTTGTATATTTTGTTGTGTTTTTGTTTCCATCCCCAAGGGTTAGGTATTCAAGGGTTCTACAGACAAGGGTTTTCCCTGTGCTATAGCTCTCTAATATATGTGCAAGGTCCAATAGTAGTACTCAGACCAATATCTCAGGGAACTAACTAAGAAGGCTAGACCATGCCCTTAGTCGTACTACCTAACTACCCAGATACTACAGAGTATCTTCCCAAGTGATGTTCTCGGTGGCACTATAGCAGTCAAGAGGCCGATTAGTTTATGTAAAGAGGGATTCAGGAAATCTGGGTTGATCCGTATAAAGTTGTTTTTTGATGCGCTACCACTCAAAGGGGTACCAATAGGGGTTACAAGGGTGGCCAATAGATGTGCAGTTAAGTACCACTTGTATTTCCTGCATGTATGAATCCCCAACCATGGTTTAATGCATGTAATGACAGATCTATGTAGATTAAAGATGTCAGAATACATCTCTACTCTGAAAAAAAATTAACCCACAATTTTCTGTCGAGGAAAGTACTCTGATACCACTTGTAATATTCTAGATATAAAAAGTATGCAGACATAAATAAAATGCTAGAAATGGCAGGTGAGAAACAATATAACCAGAAAAACACCACAATAATACCAAAATGATACCAGAATAACACCAGAAAGAGAACTTAGATTACTAAGAGCAATGTTCACTTGCCACTTCGAGGGGGAAACCTCTAGTATAGTAGAGCTCTATTACAATAATATCCAAGACAACAGTTCTCATACCCTTGACTCCTATTTATACTAAATATGTCTATCAAAAGAACCATCTAGAGGAAGATCCTTCTAGAAGCGAAAGCTTCTATTAGGTATTCTTACATTCGACTTATTCTTCCTTATTGCTAGGCCTTATTAATATTGACATTTATTACATTGAAATATATTATTCTACCTATGTGAGGGGTTAGGTCCCTAACACAATGACTCACACCCACTGTGGAAATTCAGGCATCCGAGCTCCAGGACTTCACAGCTTCAGAGCTTCAGGACTTCAGAGGATTTCACATACGCACACCCCCAACACCCTGAACCATTAATCTCTGAACACTTCCGTGTCACCTTTGGTGACGTTATTATGTCTCGTCACCTTGGCATTATGAAACTTTTGAAATTTCTTCCTTTCATTCCTTTATGAAACATTCTTCTAGAGTGTCAAGTCTCCAGATTTCACAACTAGTGCCATGCGCCATTGTGACTATTAGGGCCCCACCACTCATACTCGCGAGGAAGTCCACATCGTGAAACATTAGAAATGGAAACATGGCCGACTCAGACAGGTGACACATGTCACGTTCTATCGGGCATCTCAATCATCCAAAGGTTATTAAGCCTCTGACATGTGGCACACATCCCATGTGTACACATCATTCATGATGACATCATCATGCCACGTTACTCCAGAATTTAGAGCTTCGAAATTTTTTACGCTTGCTTCCTTCGAGTCTCCTAAATTCTGAATTTTTGAACTTCTTTACCACCTGGTTCCACAGAGTACAACTATCAACATTCCAAGTGGGGGCACATGGAAGGCATAGGATAGATCCATGTCACCTCTAGGTGATTTCATCATGACTCACTACTTCGTCTCTTCAGGGATTTGGAGCTTCAGGCTTCTGGAGTTCTCACGTCTGCACACACTAATTCTCCCAAACGCTGAAATCCCGAACAAGCCAATCTGCTGACACGTGTCCCTCTTAATGGATGGTCCAGTTTAACTACGGACTTCAGAGCTTCGAGGATTTCTCCCTTCACCATTGCATTTTCTCTTTTTAACTTGGCTTGATCCAATGGTAAGACTTCTCCCCAGATCTACGATGTAGATATCCTCCATCTTTGGAGCTTCAGGCTTCGACCCTTCTCTTACTTTTGCACCTAAATTCTCCAAATTCGCGAAGTCTGAAGGGCTTCCAAGGTAACCCTCCTGCACTTTCTCCAGATCCGATGGTCGTGAAGGATTCCCCTTCTCTCGAACAGATCCTATGGCCCCAACACCATGAATGTTGTGATTTCTTTCTCTATGGACATTTCTTAAACTTATTACGCCACCTGTGTTCTGAACAAGGTCCAAGTGTTCTTTCAATGCTATTCTAGCACTCTGTACATCAAAATTATCTAGACTTCCTACTCTAAATTTTTCATTCCTGGCCCCTCTAGGTTCCAGGTAGGAGCCATGGCTCTGAACTTGAATTTTGTCCATTTCCACAACAATTATTTTCCAAAACTTTTTATTCAACTTCCACTAACATGGCCCATCTAGGCTCAGTGTTGAAACCATGGCTCTGATACCAATTTGTAATGTCCCCAACCACCAATAGGCTGAGGAACACCACTACTATGAGACTTCACTTAGCTATGAAATCAATTTGTAATGTCCTCGGCCACCAACCCCTGTCGGGTAATGCTACCCAAAAAACCTTATCCTTGTCTTTACTAATCTGATACTAATTTGTAACATCCCCAACCACCAATAGGTTGGAGAATGCCACAAAGGAACACACACACACACACACACACACACACACACACATATATATAAAACATGCATGTCTAATGTATTTAAAGAAAATAACAAATAATTACTGCTACCATATAGACTCTTGATGGAATTGATAGTAATTCATACATAGATTAATGCAGAAGTAACAATAAAAACATACATGTAGTACTCACATGAAAACCCATAATATAACAACATATTCATGCAATATTCATCAATTATAACACATGTACATATACACAACATGTAATTGAACATAGGGATAGGTACTTATCTTTCAATTAGAGTACACCAATTGCGTGCAAACATTCCACAAACTTCCTAGGCTTAGACCACACTGCTCATCACGCTCAGCAGTGGGTCACCCCCGAGCTGGGACTAAGCTCCACCCAGGGCAAGGGAATCCTATACTAGGTTGAGGTTACATGAGACTGCATAGTACAATTGGAAGGATTCTCTCCAGGAGCCTTCTTACGCCCACTACTCATGGACTCTCATTCCCCACATGCCTGTTACACCCTAAGAATATGCACCTTCACCATTCCACAGTCCATCAACTGCTCCACTTCCCCTTTCAGGGTCTCGGAAACAGATCAGATCAAGAATTATCAGAGCTCCGTAGCTGTTTCTGGACTCTCTCTAGGACAAAATCACTTCACAACAAAATCTCTCACCTAGAGAGAGATGCTCATAGGCCTGGAAACTTGTTTCTTCAACCACGGGCCTGGCAACCTGATTGTTCAACCATGGGCCTAACAACTCGCTTCTTTAACCAAATTCCACTCAATTTACAACAAGGTGAGGACAACAACAAAGCTCAATATAACTCAGGGAATGGTAAAAACTAAAATTTAGTAAGGAAAAACACAGTTTTGACAAGTACAGATATGCTGGGCTTCACAGGAAAAACACAGGTCAACTTCATGGGTTACTGGTTTTAGAGGTGCGTAAAAGATGCAAAGGTTGACGATGGAGGCCCCCCAGTTAGGTGAAGGATGGGCGAAAATAAAATGAACCCCCCCAAAAAGATGACTGTCCAGCTTAAAATTCATGTGCCTGAGCCGAACATGTCGCCCATGAAGCATGTTCCTTTCCATTTGGAAGTCACCCGTCCTCCCAAAGTAACTTAGGATAAAAACATATCATTCTAATCATCTTTTGGAATAATAAAAAAATATTATTCTCTTGGAATTAATCCCTTAATATTATCCCCTCTTTCCAACCTCGCAGCCCCCTATCCCTTACCCAACCTAGTGGAGCTTCGTCCCCCATCACTCTTTCTTCGTGGTCAGTCTACATGCAATGATGTATAAATTTTATTAATTATTTGCATAATTACATATAAAAAAATCAGGCTTATGGCCTTTAACACCTAGGATCTCTGTCCTAATAACACATAATCCTACCAACTTATCATCACTTGGCTCACCAACCTAAAAACATCAGTACATTTCACAAGGGCTCATCCTGGGGTATTACAATTGGAGTAGCACTAGCTTTGGTGCACTCCTTTTAGCCCAAAAAGGTTCTAAGAGTGAGACCATGTCATCTCATTTTTTGTCCAAAAATATGTAGCTTTAGTTCCACCTTATCATGTTCTAATGATGAGGTATTGGCATCCACCTATTGGAACATGCAAGAATAAATATGTTTTTAATCATGGATATAACTTTTGTGGATAATATTAAATAAAAAGTGAATATTCTTTGTTGTCACCATAAATGAAAGGCTCATATTTAACACAATAAATTCCTTACATTTCAAAAGCTAGTTGTTAGTCATTATTGCACGCCATTATCACTAATTAGTTTAATTTCACTTACTTATGCCATGTTTTATCTCACTGGTTACCATATCTCCCTTACTTTAGTGGGCCTATTTCTTATTTGGGCCATAAAGTGTCATTCTATTTCATATTGTTGTGATGGAAATGTTTATGTAGCATATGTAACATTCACTGCGTTGGTATGATCCAATGCCTTAAAAAATGATAAAAAATAAATGATTACAATCCACTTTGAGGAGGAAACCTACTTTTATAATATATCCAATTCAAAATACAATATGAGATGAGATACCATGCTCCTAATACTAGGTCTCCTTGGTATATATAGGAGACAAAGAATACAATTATAATTAAAGGGTACCATGAAGGGTTCTACTCAACATACAATTATAATACTATAAATGTAACAATTCAATACCTAGTGCTTAATAAGGGATTTTACACGTAAAATGGGGCTTTGTCTAGGTATTAACATGCCCCTCCCATTCAAAAAAGTGTTTTCCTCAACACTTGACTAACTACGAGAGTTTCTGCATGAAGACATCATCTTCACATGTTGCCTCTTCCACTAGTGGGCTCTTCCATTTTGTTATCATTGTAACAATTTTTTGACTCCAAGTCTCGAGATTTAGTAGGGGGATAAATCCATTTAGAAGGGCGATAGACTAGCGGACAAGGTCACATATAGAAAACGAGGCTAAATCTGGCGGAGGTGTGAAGTAAATGGGACTTGACGGGTCGTGGATCATGGGCATTGTTGATCAACGGTCGTAGGACGTATCGGGGGGAGAAATAGTGCACAAGTTAATCTCTTGAAAGTGGGCCGATGAGAATACCACGGTTTCGTTTCAAGGGCATGTGGTGCCACCAGATACATATCGAGGGGAAAAGAGGGTAAGATTGAAAACACTCAATACCACCCTAATGTCACATGTCAGAATAGCATTAGACCTATCAAATCCATAGATCTCATGTGGAAAGGAAAAGTTGATGGCTAGTCAAATCACCTCGGGACACTTGTTCAGGTACTTTTAGTCCGTGTGATGTCGGATGAGCGCTACCACAAAACTAATTTGAAAGCCCATCATTTGGAATCAACAACCAAACATGGTAAGTCATTATCCCTGCAAGGACGTTTGTTAGTATCCCATGATTGGCACTCAATGACTATTTTCCACTCAAAGCATGGGGACGGTAATCTGTTTCGGGTGATTAGCATTTTATTACAGAACGAGGTAACCGCAAAAAAAATCATTCGTCAAATTCTTTCACAGTCAAAAGAGATAAGCTTTTGCTTTCGGAAAAAACATAGGAAATGGAGAAGACAGATCCAACGTCTTTCAGCAAACTGGGTTATTCAAATAATCTGGCAAAATTACCAATGAAGAAGAAAGAAAATCTTGTTTCTCGAATACTGGCAACAAAATTTCATACGAAGCCTGCAAGTGAGCTAGGAGAAGATGAAGAAGTCATATTGAATCCTATCATGAAGGATTTAATTATTAATGGGTATGTTGAAGGGTCCTACGTTCATGATGACAAGGGTAAAAAGAGAAAGCGACGAAAGGCAGAGGTTAAAGCTGAAGTGGTTGAAAGCGTTGGAGAGAACCAACCTACTTGGTTTGACACTTTAAAGGAAGAAATTGCTAATCTGAAATAGATTCCAAGCTAAATTATGTATGTTTTAGAAAAAATTTCAATGATGAAGACAAGTGGCGTTCAAGGTGAAAATTGCGAATCTGTCAGTTTTTTATTGTAACGTTCCCTAGAATGTAGGAGCTTCGTTGTTATACGTTACTCCTTTCCTGACCACTATCTATTTTAGGAATTTCATGGAAGATGAACCGTTTTGAATTCTCTATGTAATGTATCTATATATACTATCAAAAATAAAAATAAAAGTAGGACTTACTGGAGAGGGGCCTGCCCTTGTAGTAGGAGGAATTTGTAATTTTATGGAGCATAATTGAATACATATGCAGAAGCTTTTGAAGTCTCTATGAAAAGATTCTAATGGTGGTGATATGAATTTTGTCTCCTTTCATTGTATGTATTTCCCGTGTCCTTTTATTCCATTTGAATTGTCTTCTATTTGAATGGGATAGTTAAAAGATCATAATTCATCTTATGATGCTCTCGGCTTAATCGATTTAAACTATGTGTATTTCTTCTTAACTAATTTAGAATTCATTTCAGTAATGATTTGATGCAGTTACTTGTTTCTCCTTCTTCTTACACTCTGCTTAAATACAAATTTAGAACTCAGATTCATTGCCTCATTTAGCCTTCATCCTCTAGATATTTTTATTAGCCAGTCATTGTTTTCATTTGTTTTCAGAATTTTGGCTCCATATCCCAAAGTGACCCTCCCCTTTCTTGGCCAACAAATTTATAAACCCCCCCCAAAAAAACTAAATCTATCCACTAATTTCCAAATAAATATCAAGTGACATGAGAGATCCCTCTCTGAGTTGAGCAGGCTAGTGCCGAGCTCCAAAATTGGTTGAAATAGTTACCTCTATCATTTGTCTATCAGTCGGACAAAATTTACAGAGTGCTAACATTCTGGCGCCATTCTTGGGGACAAAATAAAAAAAATTTCCCTGGAAAAGAATGACAGTGTTGAGTTCTAGGGTCTGAGAGAAACAAACACTTAGGCACGTATTGGATGTATTCCTGCTCTAGTGACTCCATGCATCAAAAAATCAGTTTGAAGGTGATTCCACTGGTAGAAGAGTCAAAAAATTTAAATGTTCACTGGAGAATCCACTCTCAATGCTGAATCCAGCTTCCAAAACATCATTGGCGACTCCACTGTCCAAAGATGAGGTCCCTTGATAGAGCTATGAGAAGGCATCATGGAAGAAAACAAGTACTTAAAGTTGGGTTTTTGTCCAAGGCATTATATTGTTGGTTGTAAATTACCTCTGGTCCTTTCTTAAATATGCTAAATTTTTTTTTATTAACCTATTGCATGCAAATGATGATCATGGCAATCTTGAAATTGTATATCCTCCTCTTCAAATTATATAAATATCCCCTCATTTCATCACTGATTTTGATCAAAATCTCCCATCCAAGCCATATGATAACCACAACAAAGTTGATAAGCCTCATGAGACCAAGGTTGATATTTCACTTCCTATACTTGATACAACACCTTCCAATACCCATCACAGTTACATACTCTTGAAATTACCCCACATCCTTCATGATTTCCCTCCAAAGAACTATGAATACATGCCTGTGTTTGATGGAGAACTTGGTGCTATCACAACTGAAAAACACATCCAAGGGTTTGAGCATTTTATAGATTTGTTTGAAATAAATCATGGTGATGTTTGCATGAGGGATTTCTCTCAATATTTGAAAGGAGATACCAAAGCATGGTTTAAACATTTACAACCAGGAACAAGTATCTCATGGGAAGAATTGAAGAGTGTTTTTTCGAAGTTTTGGGGTAAGAAGAAATCCCTAGACCTTCAAATTACAAAATTATATGCCTTGAAAAGGAAAAGCAGTGAGACCATTTCCAAATTCAGTAGAAGGTTTTCCAGTATTTATTATGATCTTCCCAAAGAAATTCATCCCACTGAAGTTGCTACCATGCTCCAGTATGACACTACTCTTCACCCGGATTTGTCTTTCCTCCCGACGGAAAGAAGGCCTAATACCTTACAACAAATGTTCGTTGATGCTCAGGAGATTCAACACAATATCCTAGCATGTGAACAAATTCAAAGTGAAGGGTTGAGTTTTCCAGGACATGAGAATGAATATGAACATAGAACATTTGACTGGAACCTTGAGCATAGAATTGATGATATCATAGGTCCTCTTGAAGTTTTGAATGAAAATGATTTTGCAAAGGATTCTATCCCACTTATTGAAAGAGAAGGCACTTATGTAGTTTTTGATCCACCCCATGATAAGCATGGAGCTAATTGTTTCATATATTCATTTGTAGACAGTCAAGAAGATAAGTTTGAAAATTAGTCTGTTGAAGAGTAGGTTGATGTTCCAAGCTTTTTCTTGTTAGATGACATTACACATGTTGCTGATTTTCCTATATATGATGAATATGCTGATGATTATGATGTTGACTTCCTAGAGCAGCCAACTGTATGTTCTCTATCAGAAAATGTTTCTTTTCAGCAGTATAATGAGAGAAATCATCCTACATACCACAATTACAAAGAAGAAAGTATTGAATCAATTGAAGGGAATTCTCTACCTTTATGATTTTCTTCATTTAAATTGTTGAAAGAAAATTCTAAGATCGTCATTGAAGCCAAGTAATGTACTTTGATGCCAAATCACATTGATTCACTTGAACGAATTGACAAGAAATTGCAACCATTGTTTGAAGATGAACCTGGAAATGGGTGTGTTCAACAATCCAAAGAAATTGAAAATTGTGCATATGGCAACAATGAAGAAAATGAAGAAGGTTTTGAATCAGGTGAAAGAACCTTGCCACTATGTTTTTCTTCTTTCAAATCGCTGAAGCAAAATGTTTATAATGTTTCAAATCAGAAATCCTCCAGACACGATGTTGAATATTCAGAACACAGTGGACTTACAAATGAAAACCATCTTCCATTATGTTTTTCTTCCTTTGAATTATTGAAAGAAAATCATGAGATAACAAAGGAAGAAGGAAATTCTAATTGCTATGGCACTTCTTTACATGAACAACTTGTTGTTAGTAAGGAAGATCAACAACCTTCACATGCATTTAATGATCATATGGATGATTACATGGAAGGTTATTTCAGTTCAGAATTGCAGCCTATGCTCAACTACCAGTTTGAAAATACAGATGAATCTGATCAATAAATTTTCATTAAAGTTCATTTTCCTTCTCATGAACTTGATGAAGATATTCAACAATATTTCCAGCAAGACAAAGTGTTTCAAATTTGTCTTTATTCCCCTATGAATGATGTGGTTGTTCAAATTCTAAGTGGCCTAGACAGATATGAGGATTCTACAACTGCATATATGTAAACTTCAATCAGTGGACAAACAAATGACACAGAGTTTCAGGAAGGCAACAAAACAATGTATGACACTTTTCAATCAGAAATACATAAAGGTAATGAAGAGGTAGTTGTTTTATTTGATACATTTGAAAATCATGGTTTTGAGAAAGCATCCATGAAAACTCTGGAATATGAAATAGTTCATGCTGTTATCTTTCCACATTTTCAAGGAGTTTATGAGAAGGAACTTATTTCCATTCATTCATTTGAAAGTCAAAATGATAGTCCTCAAGCAAATTTCCAAAAGGTTAATGAAACCAAACCAGAAGTGTTAGATGAACAAGAGAATAGTCCTAATACACATCATTTGGATTTCATGTCTGAAGATGTTCAGGGATGTATGGATACTTTTGTTGATATGAATGGAAGAGTAGACAAACCTATTACTATTATTTCATTTGGAAATGTTCTCAAAACAAAATAAATAGATCAAGAACAACAAACACTTATAAAAGGAGTGTGTCTTTCTGTTTTTGTTCATCAAGAAGAAATGATTTTTCATGATTTTCATGACCCTGTGACATGTTATGAGGAGAATTCTAACAATCAACATTTAAGGCTTAGGATGGATTGTAAGCTTAGTGATGAAGATAATGGCCAATCAAAGTCAGTGTTAGATATGGATTGTTTTACACCAGAGGGTTCTTTTCAGCTAGCACTGTCTTCTGATTTAGGAGGTTATTACTTCCAGCAGTCTCAACAGATTTGTCAGCCTCTTGATGGAAATCAATAGGGTGAATCACATGAAATCCAGAACGCAGTGAAAGAAGCAAAACATGGTTTTGAACTTACGCATGTGTTGAAGGATCCATTTGTAATTTTTCTAGAAAAAATAAATAGTCCCAATATTTTTGAAATTTTAAGATTTGAATTAATATATAACTTATTAAATGAGTTATAAGTGAACAAAATTAGGAACGAGCATGTGCAAAGAAAAAAATCAGTGGGTAAAATGCTGACATGGTTGCATTGGAATTTTGATTTCACTTGATTGACAGTACGTTTGAGTAGTTAGGGTAGGTAGGCACAGATAATGTCGTGGATCAGGCATGTTCTAGTTTAGGTCTCCAAATAAAGTATTCATTCATATGACTAGCAGTGCATCCATCCTCCATATGAGAGTGATACACAAACTTCGTTTTTCAACAGAAATTGGTGATAGGTCAAAGTGAGACACACACCTGTTGTGAGAAAATACCAATGGATAAGGCACAAGGTATGCTATTCTTTGCTACCTCGTAGGGAGGATAGCATCCCCAATTGGAGCCCATGTTATCACTGTAAGAAATTTTTGATTCCAAGTCTCAAGATTTAGCAGGGGGATAAATCCGTATAGAAGGGCAATAGACTAGTGGACATGGTCACATCTAGTGGAAAATCCTAAATCTGGTGGAGGTGTGAAGTAAATGGGACCCGATGGGTCGTGGATTGTAAGTGCTACCGATCGACGGTCATAGGACGTATCGGGCAGAGAAATAGTGTGCAGGTTAATCTCTTGAAAGCAGGCTGATGAGAATACCACAGTTTCGTTTCGAGGGAACGTGGCGCCACCAGATACATATCGGGGGGAAAAGCGTGTAATATTGAAACCACTCAAGCCCACCCTGATGTCACGTGTCAGAATATCATTAGAAATGTCAAATCCATAGATCTCATGTGGAAAGGGAAAGTTGACGACCAGTCAAATCACCTCAAGACACTTGTTCAAGTACTTTTAGTCTGGGTGATGCCAGATGAGCACCACCACAAAAATGATTTGAAAGCCCATCATTTGGAATCAACAAACAAATGTGGTAAGTCATTATCCCTGCAAGGACGTTCATCAGTAGCCCATGATTTTCATGCAATGACAATTTTCCACTCAAAGCATGGGGACGATACTCTGTTTTGGGTGATTAACATTTTATTACAGAACGGGGTAAGCACAAAACAAATCATTTGCAAATTCTATCACAGTCAAAAGAGATAAGAATGTGCTTTCAGAAAAAACATAGGAAATGGAGAAGACAAATCTAGCAGCTTTCAATGAATTGGGATATTCAAATAATCTGGCAAAATTATCAATGAAGAAGAAAGAAAATATTGCTTCCCGAATACTGGCAACAAAATTTCATACGAAGCCTGCAAGTGAACCAGAAGCAAATGAAGAAGTTAGATTGAATCCTATAATTAAGGATTTAATCATTAATGGGTATGCAGACGAGTCCTACAAGCAAGCTGGCAAGGGTAAAAGGAGAAAGCGCCGAAAGACAGAGGTTAAAGATGAAGTGGTTGAAAGCATTGGAGAGAACCAACCTACTTGGCTTGACACTTTAAAGGAAGAAATTGCTAATCTGAAATAGATTTAAAGCTAAATTAAGTATGTTTCGGGAATTTGTGCGATGATGTAGACAAGTGGAATTTTGGGTGAAAATCTCGAATCTGTCAGTTTTTTATTGTAACATTCCCTAGAATATAGGATCTTCGTTGTTATACGTTACTCCTTTCCTGGCCACTATCTATTTTGGGAATTTCGTAGAAGATGAACCGTTTTGAATTCTTTATGTAATGTATCTATATATAATATCAAAAATAAAAATAAAAGTAGGACTTATCGGAGAGGGGTCTACCCTTGTAGCAAGAAGACTTTGTAATTTTCTGGAGCATAATTGAATATGTATGTAGAAGCTTTTGAAGTCTCTATGTAAAGATTCTAATGGTGGTGCTATGAGTTTTGTCTCCTTTCATTGTATGTATTTCCTGTGTCATTTTATTCCATTTGCACTGTATTTTGTTTGAATGAGATAGTTAAAAGATCAGAATTCATCTTATGATGCTCTCGGCTTAAGTGATTTAAATTGTGTGTATTTCTTGTTAACTAATTCAAAATTCATTTTAGTAATGCTTTGATGCAGTTACTTGTTTCTCCTTCTTCTTACACTCTGCTTAAATAAAAATTTACAACTTAGATTCATTGCCTCATTTAGCCTTTATCCTCTGTAGACTTTTATTAGCCAATCATTGTTTTCATTTGTTTTTAGAATTTTGACTCCATAGCCCATAGTGACCCTCCCCTTTCTTGGCCAACAAATTTATAAAAAAACTCCCCAAAACAAACTAAATCTATCCATTGATTGCCAAATCAATAACAAGTGACATGAGAGATCCCTTTCTGAGTTGAGCAGGCTAGTGCCCCGCTCCAAAGTTGGTTGAAATAGTTACCTCTGTCATTTTTCTATCAGCCGAACAAAATTTAGAGAGTGCTAACACATTTGACGAGGTACTCTGTGATTGCTTAATTTCTTAGTTTCTTAATCCTTGTTTCAATGTTTGTTTTTGGTTCTGGTATGGTTTTCCCTTCTTCATTAATCTTTGGAAAAATAGTTTGGACTGGGATCAATTACCTTATTTAAGAAAGAAAGATGGAATATTGGATGTACACATGAAGATGGAGGCAAATCCAATTTGTAATCCATACTTCCAATCCTTTACAAAACCTTATAGGGGCCATAATATTTGGGTGCTAATTTAGTGTCCTTATTTTGTTTCTCGAGGGACATATTTTTATATGATTGTAGCCTAAAAAATTGTAATGACTGGTTTTAAATTAACTTCTAAAAATTCTACCTAATGTACAACAATTTCTACCAATTTCTACCAGGTTTATAAAATCCAGATTTTCTCAACACTTTACGCAAGTAAAATTAAAATTTATCAATGAGTAATGCATAAATTTGAATTGAGTACCTTAACTCTGATGCTAATTTCCGTTGTCAGTTGCCTTCCTGCTACTACCTGCTGCCTTCCTGCTGTGCTGCTACCTGCTGCCTTCCTGCTGCTACCTGCTACACAGTCCAGTCCTATTGCAAACGTAGAAAATAATTGCCCAAAACCTCTTGTCCACCCTGCCAACTAGGAAAACGACCTAGCTCCAGGATATCTACGGATATCCTGGCCCTCCGAGCCCAAAACCTCTATCAACCCCGGTCCACTATGTCAATCCCAAACACAAAATTCCTCCCTGGTCCAATACTCAGAGTTCTCTCCAGCAAAACAAATCATGGCCTCCTTCCCGTCGAATGTCGCCTCCTCCAAACTCCTTTCCCCCTCTTATTCCTCCTCCACCGGCTTCCTTTCATTAACTCCCCCACCAAATACCTTATCACATTCTTAAATACCTTATCCATTCATTTAAATATATTATCCATGTATTGAATACGTTATCCCTTGTGGGATACGTAACTCAATTTAAACATTCTATTTTATTATCCAATTCTTATTTAATACTTTATTAGTTAATTAATAATCAAATTAATCATTAACCATATTGATTAAAGAGTTAATTATACTTAAATTAATCATAATCAAGAATAACTAATTAATAATAAATAATTAGTTAAGGTTATTTTAATAAATAATTATAGTTCAGCTAATCTTTTAGGTTTACATTATTCAATTAATTATAATTTATAATTAAGGGTCGTTACAAAAATACCCAATCCCCCACTGTTATCACTGAAATTTTGCCCGCAAATGGTTACAAGACTTCAACATTGTCAAATAGTTATGAGGTCATCCATGGACCTAAATTAACACAAAAGCATTCCCAAAGGGTCAAAAACTATACAAATAGTGCAAAAATTGAAGGACTCTATGAAGACACTGGACGTGCGCGCACATGCGTGAAACAGAAACACAAGATTCACGCACATGCGCACGATGCATGACTGTTGTCTTAAAAAGCCATGCACCTGAGAAACGACGCATTTATGAGAGTGGTCAGCCTCTCACCCACTTCTGGTTCAGCTTCCAAGTTGATTTGACACTCAAATCTGGACTGGATTCGACTAGGTGGCTGGTCAAAGACCTAGAAATGCCCTAATTAGCCTCTTTACACACTACAAACTAGTTGAACAATAACCCAGAGGAATGCTATAAAAAGGCCATGGATACACTTCATTTTTCAAGGAATTCAAAGCAAAGTTATGCTGCCATTATTCTTTTGAGGACTCTTCTATCCTTGCCAAGAGTATACGTGCATCATTGCATTGGGCAATCCATCTCATCCCTTGAGTGGATTATCAAAGAATTCTTTCACCATTTTCATTTTCTTTTTCAAAGTTGTAAGAAGAGCTTACTTGTGGGGGTCCAAGAGCCCTCCCTTGGAGGAAGAAGGGACTCATAGTCCCCTTGCTTCTCGATGTTTTCTTTCACTAATATCAGCCTTATCATTGGTGACATGGGTCTCATTGTTTCTTTTGTCCTTATGTCCCTATGTTTATAAATTTAGTTGTTATTTTATTTCTTAGTTTAATTCTTAGTTGTTGTTTTATATTTCTTTTTATAACCCTTTTCCCTGCATCTATCTTGCTCAACAAACCCAACTGAGCTTGCAAGCACCTCTATTTTTCTCACTAAGGTGACGAAAGAGGTGCAACAGATTGGAGACTCCACCGGGGAAAGGTATCAATTTCCTACCTCATTCGGGTTTTTCTATCTCTTCTTTTGGTTTATTTAACTTGCAGGTGCATTAACCGGCCTAAGCCAACCTGCCAACCATCCAATTCCAAGGTGAATTGAGAGAATTCCATCCAGAATTTTCATTCACGGCCGTGTGTCACCTGTGCATGGGTTTTTAGGCCCACAGATGTGCATCATACACACATGCGCTCAAATCATAGTTCTGTTTTGTGCACATGCACTCATTGACTATTTTCTGTCTGCGCACATGCACTCTGTGCGCCTCTGTCTCGACTGAGACCCGCACATCTGTGCAAAAATTCACATTGTAAAGTTGTTGACATGTGGGGAAGGCCATTAGCCTTCTTAAAAATGATTTCAAGCATGTTTTAAAGCTGCACCACACTT
>SNQJ01S0083946.1:42688-64269 GCA_010110895.2 Picea sitchensis
TGAGGACTCTTCTATCCTTGCCAAGAGTATACTTGCATCATTGCATTGGGCAATCCATCTCACCCCTTGAGTGGATTAGCAAAGAATTCTTTCACCATTTTCATTTTCTTTTTCAAAGTTGTAAGAAGAGCTTACTTGTGGGGATCCAAGAGCCCTTCCTTGGAGGAATAAGGGACTCATAGTCCCCTTGCTTCTTGGTGTTTTATTTCACTAATATCAGCCTTATCATTGGTGACATGGGTCTCATTGTTTCTTTTGTCCTTATGTCCCTATGTTTATAAATTTAGTTGTTGTTTTATTTCTTAATTTAATTCTTAGTTGTTGTTTTATATTTCTTTTTCTAACCCTTTTCCTTGTAGCTATCTTGCTCAGCAAACCCAACTGAGCTTGCAAGCACCTCTATTTTGCTCACTAAGGTGACGAAAGAGGCACAACACCCACTTCAATTTTCCTTTCATTGTGATATTGATTTTCTTGTTGTTTCATCCTATTTTTTGCCATAACCAAGTTGTAGTTCAATAGTTTGAGAAACTCTTGTTGGTTCCCTATGTGGTCCTCTACTTCTTGAACCTTTGTATTCCCTATCAAGGTTGATGTAGTGGATGGAGGATGCTATCCATAAAGTGCCAGAAATGGGGAAATTTTTGATGAAGTATGGAAGGATGAGTTGTACCACCATTACTCCAAGGGAATCCACTTGACACATTATGTTTGTTTATCGGATGCAAAACAACAAACATATCCTTCTAGACATTTATTCACAATATCCATTTTCCCATTGAATTGAGGGTGGTAAGATGAGTTGTGAGCCAATTGAGTACCCAAACAAGAAAATAATTTATTTCAAAAAATTCTAGTGAAAATTGTATCTTTGTCACTTACAATAATATTGGGGACTCCGTGTAGCTTTTGAATTGTTTTCATCAATGTTGTGGCTACTATAGTTGCTTTAAAAAGATGATAAAGAGAGAAAAAATGGTCATACTTTGTCAATCGATCCACTACTACCATGATGACAGTATTTCCTTCAGATTTGGTTAAACCTGTAATAAAATCCATTGAAACTTCTTCCCAACGTTGACTTGGTATAACTAATGGTTGTAGGAGACCTGGTGTCTTGATTGTTTCTCCCTTATTCTGTTGGTGGACTAAACATTTTGAAAAAATAAATTGAATACCAATTTTAATACCTTACTAGAAGAAATCCTTCTTGATCATATGGCATGTTTTCAAGAATAGTGAATGTCATCCTATAGGAGAAGTGTGCAATTCCAAAATTACCTTCTGTTTGAGTTGAGAATTCTTACATAAATATAGGCAATCATTATACCATATAATCATTCTTCCATACAAAATTATCTAATGAACTGGGGTCCTCATGTAGTTGTTGAATGACCTTGCATACCTCTTGATATTTCTTCCATTATGTCCTTGCTTCTTCCACCAAATCAGATTGTGGAATAGAAATAACACATAATGAACCTTATGTTTCTTCTTCTTTTCTTGAAAGGGCATCTACCACAACCTTATGTTTTCCTTTTTTGTATATAATTTCAAAGTCACGAACTAGCATCTTTGTGACCCATTTTTGTTTCTCTTCTGAAGATAATCATTTCTCCAATAAGTACTTCAAACTATCATGATTTGTTTTTACTTTGAAGTGTCTTCCTATTAGGTAAGGGCAACATTTCTAAACTGCATGTAGTATGGCCAACATTTATTTTTCATAAATGGCTTTGACTAAGTTTTTTCCTTTAATTTGGATTCTTTAAAAGCCAAGGGGATTTCCTTATTGCATTAGAAATGCACCAAGTCCATGGCTTGAGGCATCACAATCCACAAGAAATAATTTTGTAAAGTCCGGTGTGTCTAGGATGTGAGTAGTACACATAACCTGCTTAAGTTTTTCAAAATATTTGGTTGCTTATTCGATCCAAGAAAATGCTTCCTAATCTAAGTTGATATTGGTGGCCATCCATCTATTCCAAATTCCAACTGGATCATCTTGACAGTTTTCAATTCAACACATTTCTCTGTAATGGGGACACTTCTTTGTAATTATGGGTTCTTCAATTCTAAGGCTGTATTGAATCCATACACAACATCTAGGTAGATATTAGTGGCCACCCATCTAGTCCAACTAGCCTATTTTGGTATTTTTCATCTCATTACATCTTTATGTACTTCCGGGGATATTTTGAGGCCCTAAACAACATTTTTTGGGATTTCCACAGTCAAAATGTCGACGGAATTAGATTTTGTTGACATAATGTATATTTCTCAAAAATACCTTTCCAACGGGCTATCACACACCTAAAATGGAGATCATATGCAAAAGTTACGACCCAAGGAAGTTGATGTACTAACTTACCCCAACCGGGCCCACATGTCTTTTGGTGCTTCATCTCCTAGGGTTATGTTTTTGGATGTCTATGGTTTTGAAATTCATGTTTATTGTAAAAAGGCCTTCAGAGCCTCATTGTACTCACCTTATTGCGAATGAGCATAACCGTCACATCTCTTCTCAGAGATAAATTTTCCACCATTATAACGAGTTTTACACTTTGTATTTTTACAGTCTGTATACATTTATTTCATAAATAGAAATAATGTATTGTTGTATTTCTCTGTTTCTAGCAATATTTATGTGTATTTCATTGTAATATCTCTTCTTTCATTTTTTTCCAAAAATAATATGGATCAATGGTATTAAAGAAATATTCTCTTAATCAATTTTCAGTGCATGTCCCCAATGAGTTCTGAGTATAACAAGTTTGGTCTCGAAATTTTCTCTCTTGAGGAAAATTTCTCTCGCGTGCCCAAGAAAACCTCCATGGTGGAAGAAAATAAAAATGTCCGAACAAAATATTCTATTAACCTGTTTCTTGAGCAAGCTCTCATGTAATAGAGGGACGAAATGATGGAGATTTTTTCCCACATCCTACAATGCCTTTCGATAGCAACGAGAACATATTCACAAAGTGACCACTTTGGAGGAAATTCTCCCTTCAAGGTACACATTAACTTTGATATTCTTGTATTTGAAGGTTAGATAGATGCAGATGCCCTATAAAAATGGTTAAATCTGCTAGAAGTTTATTTCTTTGTTCACAATTTTTTCGATAGGGAAAAGACCACCTTTGCACTCCTCAAGGCTCTCCCCCATGTCAAACATCGGTGGTAAACTTACTAAGAGAAAATTTCCACAAAGAATATGGAATATATGGGGCCTCTCCCACTTGGGATTTTTTGTGTGGATGTGGTCAAGGAACAATATTACCCTGTTGATAACTATGAAGAATAGTACATGAGATGGACCATACTGTGGGAAGAGAAGGGGAAAACAATGTCATATTTAACAAATAATTTCCATACCTTGCATACCAATATGGGTATCAAAGAATCCGAACGACATCTGGTTCTGAAATACCATGGGGTTCTGCATAGTTACATCCAAACCAAAATGAATTTCCTAAACATCTCATCATTGGGAGTTGCCTAACGATATGCTGTCAAAATTGAGCAGAAATTTGGGCACTAAAACAAACATGAGTTAGGGTTTGCAAATCAGCAACAACCAAAGCATGATAAATACGATGCTAATGAACAACCTCCCAAAAACCAGTCCAGGACACAAGAAAACAAGGGTAAGGGAAAGACAAAGAATGACACTGGGAAGTGGTGCGACCTCCACAAAATCCCCTGGCACAACACCAATGAATGTTGCTCAAAATAGTCATTGTTGTCCTCCTCCATTTGGTTACCCTTCCAAATATATGGAGATTTCACATTGCCTCCTGCATCATGAAATTATGTCAATACCATGCTGCTTGAGTCTCATCTTTTTTTGTGCTTTTGTCTAAGGGAAGTATTACTAAACTTGAGTCGGCCCTTCTGCAGTTTGTCTCTTGTCCTCATGCCCGACCACCCTAAAAAACCAATCAAGTCCTTGTTCGAAATAAATGAATTTATTCACACTGATCACCAATATCATCTTATATGTTCCCGATGAGTCGTCGAAGACCTCTAGGTAGTGAAGTCATACATTGATATTACACCGCTACCCGAGTTTTGAAGATTTTGAAGTTGTTGCTCGAGCTCTGAAGACCTCATCTCCAACCATCAGGCATCATTGGCTTCTTGAAGATGGATACCATACATGTATATATTTTTTATTTTGATATGTAGATCCGCTGTGTACTGGTCACGAATACACTTTATATAGTTATATGACATGGATCTGCAATGTATTTCATTGGCAGCCATGATTTTGTTTTATCCCAAGCATGGGTATGCCTGCCTTGGTGAGACAAATTGTTATTTTTTGCAGATTGTACCTCCTGAACTACGGTCCCTGACCTCAATCGGTTCATACATTGGTGAAGATTTGTAATTTATTTCAGCCATCAGATGCTCTTCTAACCTAAGACATTAGGAGGCATCTTTTGTAACCCTAAATTGCACCAGACATGCATACCTGGCATCAGGCCATCTAAATTGCTATCTTTGCCAAGCCATATTTGAAAAAGATCTTCTAAAAATCATTGTTTTGAAGGTGTACATGCCCTGCACCACTATTGCCCATGTACACACTCCTGTTGACCCACTACAACCCATGTACACTCATAAAATATTGTGAAAAATCAAAATTGCATAGGATACTGGTTTCATGCCCGTTACTTAATCGTTTGACCACCCATATCCATTCACCCCAACTGTTACTATCTCTTTTGGCCTATAAACGAATGGGTTGGGGTCCCATGTCAAAGGGAAGCACGAGAGAATAGAAACTCTGCCCATTTTCGTATTCCTCCTTTTCCCCAATACTCGACATTCACATTGTGAGTTTGAGCCGGAATTCCCTTTTTCTCCATTGCAAGCCCTTGCCATTCCCCTAGAGAGAACTGGAGAGGAGAAGGATATGTGGAATTAGTTGGTTCATTGCGAAGAGGAGCCTAGGACCGAGTTCGAGGAGTAGTGTCGGTCTCATATTGTAAGTGATTTTTGTGACATTAATATAAAGAAGTACTTTTTTTGTCCCGCCAAATGACGTCTTAAACTTATATGATTTGTTTACATTTCTTGTTTATGATGTCTAACCCACTAATCCATATGTAGAATGCATGCTTGTAGTTTCTTGTTTGTCTTTTGGTGAAAGCAGGTCAGCCTTGGGAGGAGACTTGCAGTTAGGAAACAACTAAGCACAAAGGGATCGACACCGAACGTGGAGTTTAAGGTATGCCTATTGGATCCCTATACCTTGTCTTTTATGTATGATTGTGGGGTAATGTTGGGATAGTTGATAAAAAGTAGGAGACTTTAAACGGTTAACTCTGCCTACATTTTAGAACCCTGGTGTAGTCCGTAGAGGGGTCTTCCCACTACAACAATATGAGTTGTACAGATCTTGAGCATCACCTCAGATATGAAGTGTTTATGATCATTCAATGTATTATGCCTCAGTTGATAGGCATTGCAAATGGTGATTAGACAACACTAGAGTAGTTGGAGGTAAAAACTCAAGGAGTCCCCTCTTGTATAAAGCTTTGTAAAATATTCCCAGTAGAGGTTGCTGAGATTTGTAGAGCTACTTAAAGTAGTTGAGAGCTTGTTGAATATTGAGAGAAAATCATTGTAATCCAAGGAGGAGAGAGTCGAGACACTGTTGCAGTCCAAGATTTTGTACACATTGTAAACATACATTCATATTAATACAAAGAGAGAAATTTTTCCTACCTATGAGTCTTCTATGTGTTTATGTGTTTTATGAATCATTATCTATGTGTTTATGAATGTATGTTGTATATGTATGTGACAATTTCCATCTGCAGGTGCAAGTGTGCATAGGTGAACTATATTTCGAGTTCAAAAAAGAGAAGTGTCAAGGATAAGACACCCCATAGTTACTGAACACTCTAGTAGACAGACACAAGAGATATTTCAAAGTTGGTGAATACTATGGAGAAAAGGCTAAGCAAGGAGTGATTTGAGCAAGTGCAAGGAGTGCATAAAACCAAGAGTTACTAAACACTCTGAGGGAGAGGCTCTACAAAGAGTGCATTGAGTAGGCACAAAGAATGTGCAGGAAAATTTATTGAAAATTCTTCTAAGTCTGAGGCCATTTGAAGGCCAGTCAAGTGCAAGAAGTGCATAGAGGTGAACATGTTTCAGGTTCAGAATCTTAGAAGAGTGTTGGGTTTCCAGGAGGGCACCATAAATCCCTTTGGAGGAGCATAAGGCTGAGACACATTGAGGTCCGAGCCACAGAAAAGTTGAGGAGACAATGCAAGGAGTGCACAGAGGAAAACATTTCAAGTGAAAAACATCAGGAGGAGTGGCGCTTTCAAAGAGAGAGCCAATTACGAGTAGACAACCTTGTAGGATAAGGTTCAAAGGAAAACCCTTTGAATTTTTTTAGGAATCCTTCATTGGAGGGAAAGTTTCGTAGAAAAAGAAGCTCAGGAGAAGGAGCAACAAATTCAAATCAGTTGCAAGGGGGAGATATGGGACGTTGAATTCCATGTCTAACATCCAAAAGGAGAGCGTGGAGAAGAGAGAGAGATCCTACTCGTCAGATCTGGTTACAAAGGACCAACAATCGTTGGATCCAAGTAAGGTGCATGAAACTTAATTCCCTTTGTAAGTGCATAGGAGTAAGGAATCATCAAAGTCCTGAAGTGGATCAGGATAGTCCATCATCTAGAGGGATAGGTGGCGTAATATCCGAAACTCCAAAGAAATAATACTCTGTGAGTTTTCAGTTGAGCAGAGTGAAAAGTTGTCGAAGTTCTAAATCCAGAGTAGATCCTGGTTATTGATCGTCAGGAGACATGTGGAGATAGATATGATACTCTAGAGGAATTTCACTCTGGGATATCTTAGATGTGGTGGTTTCCAAATAGCCGAAGTCTCGGAGCTGTAGAGTGAATCTAAACCATTGGTTCCGAGGAGGTTACGTGGCAACAGATTAGAAAGTCTGGGAGGTAGAGCTTCAAAATAATTGTGTAGAGTGAACAATGGTTTATGATGAAGTCATGAAGTAGCAGAGTAAATCAATTCCATAGATCTGAGGAGGACACACGACGAAGATCCATGTACTCTGGGGAAAAGTCACTCTGGAGGAAAGTGAAGGGTGAGAGAAAGAGAACTCTCGAAGTCATCAGGAGCTGGAGAATAATTGCGCCGTTGATCCTGTAGGGATAGGTGTCACCAGATCCCACACTTCGGAGTTGAAGTACTTTGGAATAATCAAGGAGTGGAGGTGAGAGAACTCACAAAGGCCAGAGTCCCGAAGTCATCATAGTCATCTGTGAAAGGGAATGCATGGCAGAAGATCTGTCAGTCTAGAGAAAAGCTACTCGAGGAGAAAGTGGAGTTGGTGGAGGTAGAACTCCTGAAGCTGGAGCATCGGAGTTCATTTGAGTCATTGGATCAGGAGGGACAGGTGTCAGAGGATCCCTCACTTTGGAGGTCATACACTACAGAGGAAAGTATAATTGGGTGGCATGAAAACTCTCGAAGTCCAAAGTGTCAGAGTCCATCCAAGCCATCCATTGGAAGTGGACAGGTGTCAGCAGATTGTGAACATCAAAGATTGGGAACTCCAGAGGTTTGTGGAGGAAGAAAAATTTGGAACTCCCGAAGTGAAGAGTCTCAAATAAAATCAGAACCGTTGATGTTCTATAGATGCGTGGCATAATATTTCATAGTCCAGAGACTTATCACTTCAGAGGTTTTTTGGAGAAACGTTCCAGAATTCATTGAAGCTCCATAGCCTAGAGTTGTCATGGACCATTGATATGTGAGGGTACGCGTGGAGGACGGAGGTTCACTCCATTGGAAAGTCACTCTGGAAGAATTAGTGAAAGGAGAAGTGAAAAAACTTGGATCCCGTGGCTCCAAAGAGCCCTTTGAGGAGGATCCTGGTCATTGCCCAAGGTCACAGGAAAGAAGAGGCCTAGTGGAAGGAGCTAGTGCCTGCTAGTTTGAAATTGCCAAGAGATCTAGGAAAAGGGCCCGCGGGTTCCATAGGACCTGTGCCTAAGAAGAAAAAGGACCTATGTTAAATTGAGCTTGGGGCTAGTAGAGTCCCAAGGAGCTAATTTGGCTCAGGAATTTGAAGATCCTGGACCAGGAGGTTGCACAGCCCCTAGGAGAGGAGGGGGGCTACATCATAATGGTTACATGCTACACATTTTATAGGTTAGGTGATATATGAGGACTTATGGGTTACGAAGGTTGGGGTTTTATGGGTTGAAGGTGTTACTTGATATATTAGTGGTATAGGGGTTATGGTTTATAAGGGTTAGGGATGATAGGGGTTTAGAGAAAACATGGTTTAAAGGTTAAGAATTGTAAAGGTTACAAGTTAGGGGTTAGGGGAAATGGGGGACCTATGTACTATAATAATTATACTTATTAGTGATTAGATGTTTATGGATCAACTACATTTATTAAGCATTAGGGGTGACAAGGTTTAAGGTTAATAAGGGTTAGGGGTTGTAAGGATTAAAATTTATATTGCGCAGATACTATAAGGGTTGGTGGTTTGACATGTTATATGTGATCAAGATTATATAGGATAAAAATTATATGGGATGGGTGTTTATGGTTATCGAGGTTATGTATGTTAAAATATATATTGTTTATAGCTTTTGAAAGCTAGGATTTAACAATTATAAGGGTTTGAATTGATAAGGATTGTGGGGTGGTTTGGGGATTAGGATTACAATCCATGGAGGTTAATGGTTATAGGATTTAGAGGTTAGGATTGGTAGTGATTAAATGTTATAGGTGTTATCACTGAAAAATCATCTGCAACATTGCACACAAATAGTTAAGGAGAAACATCAATGCCAACAACAATTAGTCCACCTACAACACTAAATTTCATCCAGAAGGAAAAAAAAATCTATGTAATTGGGGTAAAAAATCATAGTGTGAAGAATCACCAAAGGGAGTGAGTGCATAGTGTGCAGAGTTTCCAGGCCAACACAGGCCTCAATGTGCACTATGTGCAAAATGCGTGACTATGTACGAGAAAACCCACACACTTCTATGAATGACACATTTATGGATCTTTTCGACCCCTCAACCACTTATGGTTCGACCCCCAACATGATTTGACACTCATATCTGAGAGAAATCTAGCTTGGGGGTTGGTCAAGGGCTAGAGGGTTCCATAAAAGGCCCCTTGTGAAATGACCTATTAGTGTCTTCTTCCCCTTGTGAAAGAACCTATTAGTATCTTCTTCCGCTTGTTGACCTGTCCACGATTCATCTTCCTTGCTTATTTGTCTTCCTTGATCTTATCCTTTAATGACTCGATTTTCCTTTAACTCACTCCTTCTTTTCTACTTCTTTAACCACTTTGACCCCTCCTTAGTTTGTGTTCCTTCTGCTCTCTTTATACTTTGTCTTTCTTCTTCTTTAATCTTTGCTTTCTTCCTTAATACATGACCAAGGGATAACATGCCCCCAACACTCACATGTGAATCATCCCGAGTCACTGTAGGGTTGAACCTCCTATATTAGTTTGACTGCAGACTGCATGGAGCAGCCTATGCTTTCTGCTCTATCCCTCCCTCTCCTATGCAAACTATCATTTCTATGTCTGGTACCAAGTTTCAACTACTCCTACTACCTAGACCCTGCTTCCTTTCTTTTATTGAGAGTTGTGAGGCAGTTGGTTGTTATAATATAGTTTCAACAAAATCCCATTTACTAAACCATCATTCCATTCTCCATTAAGAGTCTTCAACTGTGCAACTCCACCTTATATAACATAAGAAACCTTGAATGACCCAATACAATGTGTCTTGAACTTTCTTAGATGCTTCATGAACTTGCTATCATATTAAAGTACCAATTCTCCTTGTTTACATGCTTTCTTCTTGATATGTCTGTCATGGTAAGCCTTTTCTTGTTCTTTTTGTACTTGCTGATGAAATCTTGCAATGAACATGCCTTCCTCTAGTTCCATCAACTGCACGAGACTGTCTTGAACAACGTCGGCGTCATCCATACTTGTGAATGCTGCAATTATTAAACTAGGAACCAAGTATTCCATAGGTACCACTGCTTCCAAGACATAAACTAACTTAAAGGGGGTTTGCATTGTTAACTTTTTGCAAGTAGTTCAATAAGCCCATAACACTGTTGGAATTCTCAAATCCCAATAATCTCTATTAACACTACAAATCTTATTCAGCGTTGTCTCCAAGATTTTATTGAAAGTTTCGACTATACCATTCACCCGTGGGTGGTATGGTGTGCTCTTCTAATGGTGAACTTTGAACTCCTAAGTCAAGGCTTCAATAGTTTTGTTAATGAAATGTGTTCCTTGATCACTCATAAGGATTTTTGGGCATCCAAATCAGGTTATGATATCTTCAAATATGAACCACACAGTTGTAGATGCACTATATTCCTTAACTTCTCTTGCTTCTTCCCATCTGGTTAAATAATCGGTATCATTGATAATGTATCGAGATCCTGTGCACTTTCCTGGTGGCTTGATAGGTCCCACAAAGTCAATATCCCATTTCTCAAATGCCTATATAGTTAGTTGAGTTGCTAAAGGCATCTCATCTCTTCTTGATGGCTTCCCTACTCTTTGGCATACATCATAGGCTTTGTAGTATTCCTTAGCATGCTTATGTAGAGTGGGCCACTAGAGGACAGCTCTGAGAACCTTCTGCGTTGTTGCTTTCCCTGCATAATGTCCTCCTTTGATTCCTTCATGTGCTTCTACAAGGATCAATGGTTTTTCTGACTCCATAACACATCTTCTTAAGATCTCATCTAGTCCCATCTTATATAATTGTCGAGCTATAAGTTGAAAATATGCAGCGCTGACTACCAATTGTTTCTTCTGAATAACTGTATACTCGCGAGGTGTCATTCTTGTTGACATGAACTGGACTATCTCGACGAAGTGATCATCAATTTTTCTGATGGCCAACAACTGTGAATCTGGTAGTGTGTCATCCAAACTGGTCCCTTATTCATTCTTCCTGGCTTGACCACTATCTTGAAGTCATACTCCTAGAATAATAGTAGCCATCTGCATATTATTACCCCCAGCACTAGCTTGTTGACTAAGTAATTCAATGCAGAATGATCAGTGAACATCTTAAAATGTCCTCCCAACAAGTAGTGTCTAAACTTATGTAGCACATATACCATAGCTAATCCTTCTCTTTCAGTAGTGGTATAATTCATTTCAAATGTGGAAATATTCCTGCTAGAAAAGGATATAGGGTGGTCAATGTCTCATGCACCTGGTTGTGCCAAGACTGCTCCTAGAGCAAAGGATGAAGCATCGACATGAACATTGAATTCCTTACTCCAATCTAGGAAAACCAAAATAGGTGTAGTGACCATTTTCTTCTTTAGTGTGTCGAAGCTCTGCTGGCATTCTTCTATCCATTGAAAATTACTATCCTTCTTTAATAGCTTCTCCATGGGTGATGTTATCTATTCATATCCCTTAATAAAATTTCTATAGTATCCAGTGTGTCCCAATGTAGTGCACAATTGTCTAACCGAAGTAGGAGGAGGTAGATTGACAATGATAACAATCTTGGAAAGATCTAGCAACAACTCCTCTTTACACACAATGTGTCGTAACAACACTCCAAAAGGTGAAAAGAAAATACACTTCTTCAAGTTCCGGGAAATCTGACAGTGCCTGCACTTATCCAACATTAATCTCAAACATTCAATATGATCTTTTAGAAGGCTAAAAATGGTCCAGTCATCAAAGTATTCCTCCAAAAACTTATGTATAAATTCCTTAAATGCTTCGACCACCACCCTGGAAAAGATGGCTGGTGCATTATTCAAACCAAAAGGCATCACAGTGTACTAAAAATAACCCCATTCTATTGCAAATGTAGTCTTATGTCTGTCCTCAGAAATTTTGATTTGGTGATAGCCTGAAAATCTATATGTGAATGAATAAAATTCCTGGCCTCCTACATTATCTATAACTTCATCAGTAAAAGGTGTAGGGAATGGATAATGTAAACATACATGATTCAATTTCCTCAGATCTACACATATTTTAATTTCTCTTGACTTCTTATCCTGGACCGCCATAGGGCTGATCCATTTAGATTCTTCAATTGGTTCTATGATTCCTTCTTCCAGTATTCTATATAATTCAATCTTAACTTTCTTCTTGTACTTGGGACTCGGTATGTAAGGCCTCTTCTTGACAGGCCTTGCATCTTCTTTCAAATTAATCTTCATTTCTCCCATGGGACCTTTAATTCCCTTCATGTCTGTGAACTTGGTTGGAAACAAGTCCCGATACTCATGCAATAGTTCTGTAAACTTACTAATAGTAGCATCATCCCAATAATCTCCAACATTTTCTAACTTAGGTGTTTTCTCTGTTCCAATATTAACTTTCTTAACTTTAATAGGCTTCCCAACAAAAGGTAGTTTAATCCTTGACCCTTCTATGTTTATTTGTCCTTTAGTTTCAGAGATGTTCACATTCCTAGGGTCATCATCCTCATCATCATTAATATTATATCAACCATGTAACCGTTGAAGAGGCACAATCCATTCATCTTCTTCTTTTTCAAGAGGGAGGTTAGGTACTTCCTCAAAGACCTTCTGCCTTATTATTTGTAAAGCCTGATCTACTGTGGGGTACTAACTTTTAAATAGGAATGTAGCTATAAATTTTTGGGTCATACCATACCAATTTGTAGTGGTTGAGCGTAGTTCTTCTTGAAGATACCAGTTGATAGGCGTAGTATCTAAGGTGTTAATGAACTTATGTACCCACTTTTCTTTAGGAACACTACTCCAGGATTCCTCACAACTTTGCCACTCAAACTACTTGCACTTAGCCCTCAAAACTTATAACTCACTACTCTTATACATACATTCTTTCTTATTTATACTTTTACAAACTCTTACAATAAGGTGTAATCATGGGTAAACCCCATGGGCCGATATCTCATATACCCATTACAAAAACCCTAGGGTACCCCTTACTGGGTCCACATAGCCCATAAAATAAGTGAGATCTATGATATCAGCTCTGCCTGGGTGCTCCTTCTTCGAAAAATGTGTCTAAGTCCAAAAGTGGGTCAACTCTGACCAATGTTTCTTCAAAACTTGGACGAGGGCCAACATGCCCCCAACGCTCACCTATGACTCATCTTGAGTCACTCGGGTCTGGAAAATGCTTCTTCAAAGGACTCAAGATTAAGTCAAGCTGCCTCGATTTGTTTCTTCGCCATAGCCTCCTGCTCAGCGAGATCTTGAATCATCTTCTCTGTAATAGGCCCTTCCAGGCGTTGTTCTACTATTGCAACCGCTTGGTCCAATTGTGAGCCCTATCCATCAATTTCTTTGACACCTTGCAGGCTTCATCTTGCACAGGTTGCAGCTTATGTGTGAATTCCATTACCTTTCCTTGGAGGGAAGTGATTTGTTGCTGTACTACGCGTTGATCCTAGGATCTCTTCATATTTTCTACTGCGGTGAGTAGCTTCATCTTCACCTGAATAGAAAATGCTTATTGCTACACCTCCTATAAATGTGCTTCCAAATTTATTAGCTCTATATCCTCGACGAGGCATTCATATGTTTGTGTGCTTCTATCACTCATTTGTTTTCACTCTGAGGAGAGGGCTCTTATCCTTACTAGTGTATTCTTAGTGGTCTCTTCCCTCTGGTCACGCAGCTCCTGCAGGGTGCTCGGTACTATTTGGGTCTCTAGTTTTGTTATCCTGGCTTGAAGCTGCTAGAGGGTCTCAATGAGCTTCACTATTTGAGCTTCGACCAACTCTTGTCCTTCCTATTCCAAGCCTAGCATAGAGAGACATACTTTATCCACCACTTCTTTGAACATAGTCTGGTCTATGAGAAACCTCTCTTTTTCCTTCTGTAGCTGGGATTTTTCCTCCTAATGCTTCTCCTGAAGCTCTGCTTTGTCACTTTCATGAGTAGCTACACTGTCCTGCGCTACTCATAATTGGGTTAAGACTTCCTCTTTCTCCTGTATTAAGGCTTCTATAGCCTTCTCCTTCTCTTCCTGGACTCTCTAAAGTCGAGCCTCTATCGCATACACAAGTCTTGTCAATTGGGTTGGTTCATCCCCCAATTCTGCAATCTGTGATGAGGAAGGCGCAGTAGGTACTATACGAACCAAACAAATAGCTTGTTGTACTTCCTTCAATTCCTTCTTGATTCTTCCACATAGATCCTACTACTTCTCTCCATATCTCTGCAATATTTCCTTAGAAGTGTCATCCATCACTTGACGAAATAGACTGATATCGTCCTTAGTGAGTGTGGTCTCTAACTGGGGCTTATTAGTGTGCATATTATTCCTTGCTGAGGGTCTCTTTGGAGAAACCTTCCTCTTCTACGATGTTATTGTCCCAACAGGGGGATCCTCAAGTGGAGGGGTGGTAGCTTTTCCTCTTCCTTTCTCTTCTTCTCCTTCATCTCCTCCTCCCCATCCTTCTGCTTTGTCTTCTCCTCCTCCTCCAAGGGATACAAACCTGCTATCTTCAGAAGCATTGTCCTCTTCATCAATCTCTATATTGTGGAATTCATCCTACTTTTTCTTCTTCTTCATCCCACTAGACTGTCTGACATGCTCAAGCCGAGTGATTGTGGGGCTTCATATGGTTTCATTTTTAGATATTTCTGCATCAACGACAGGTACAAGAAATTCCTCCGGCCGCTCCTTTGTAATTTGCTCCATGTCTTCATCTGTTACCTTATAGTACGACTGTAATTATTCCTAGTTATCGTCTTTGCATGCAGTGATGTAGATGAAATGCGGATCTTCACATAACTTTGCTATTTGTCAGTACTGGTGCAGGGTGCATAGTGTCATGCACAGAAATGACTCAATGGCAACCTTCAATTGTTGATAGTATGCATGAAACACAATGTTGAACTGCTACTACTTTGTCATGTCATTAGTGTACCACATGGTTGAAAACCGAGTGACCAATGACTCTGAGGGTTCAATTTCTAGAAAGGTGGCTCCTTCGGGAATTTTCCAAGAGACAAATGTGATCAAAATGATCAGCCAACTATAGTGGAATTCTTATCCTAAATCCTGGGCTTCACAAAAATCCTTCTCTAGCTCATTGATGGGGTAGTTCTCCCAGTTCATCTGCATGCCCTCCACAAATTTTTCTGCGAGGTACACCATGAACTTGGTGACCTGTGTGGGGTGATTCTTCCTTACGACATTTCCATCTATGAGTTGGAAAGAAAGGCACACTGCACCATCCTGTATAGAGGATACCCCGTAACCTCTCTTTCCTTTCTCTACTTCTCCGTAAGCTTACTTGATGCGTTGTGCCAGGGAACGGTCCGAGGAATTCCATGGATAGAACTAAGAAGCGTCGGGTCCCTTCACACTCAATATTGTGATTTTGTAGATCAACATTGGATCCATAGTAATACTTCAGTAGAGCCACAGGTATCCACCATGATAGAATGACAAGATGATTTTAACACAAGCATTAACCTCCTAGTGGCAGCCAAAATGGGGGATCTTCATCACATTCAACATGGTGGACTACGCCAACTCCTTAATCCATGGATGAGAGATGAGGAGAGGATTCTTTCCAATTGACTTTGTCAAGTAGTGGTGGGGTGCCAACATGGCATAGTTATTTTGGTCTCCTAAATTGAAGTTGTTGTTCTTCAGCAGCGAGATTTATCTTAGATGACTCCCGAATACAAATATTCCTTTCGGAATGTATGTGGTGAACACAATGTACTCATAATATCTAGGTATGTTGTCGCGGTTAACAATGCCAACCAAAGGTGGAATATACTCTGGTAGGATCGATGGTATCTGCTTTGCATTAGCTAGATCATCATGGTGCTTACTTCGTTGTCCAGTTCCAGGGTTAACAAGGCCAGAACGACGTCTAGTGGAAGGGGAATCCTGCAGTCCCCTAGTCAATGAAACCTGGACACCTTCAGATATTGGTATGTCATCCATTAGCTTCTTAAGGACTTCCTCAACATATTTCTCTAATTCACTAGGTTCGCCTGACATTCTAACTTTAAAATAGACAGGTCGGGCTAGACAAACAGACAGGTGGGGTAGACAGATGGACGACGAGGTCTATTTTAAGATAACACAACTCAACACATGGATAATTATATTCTTGATAAATTCAATAACGGGTACAAAACATTTGTCCCAATGCATCATTTGAAGAGTTAAATAAGCGAAGTATCATTACGGATTCTTCCAACGGCTAGGAATGCTTCCATCAATGTGAATCTATTCATTATGGCGTGGTCTCAACGTCTGAAAGAGATCCATCCGCCCATAAATGTGTTTTCTAACAATTCCAGAGAATCATTCTAATGGTAAGGGTGCCTCCAATAGTCATATAACTTCACCAGAGCAAAGTCCCATTCTGCGCGACCCTGCTATTCCAGCGAGGTTCAAATCCTGCGAACTTGCCTCCCGTGAGGTTCCAGTCTACGAAGTCTTTCATTTGGTCTCTATAGCTTATTGTATCTTTTCCAACTTAGATTTATTTTTATTGAGCTTCCTTTCCTTCTTTCCTATGATCCGAGTCTCTTTAATTGTTTCTGGAATCCTCTTTCCATTCATATTCTTATCTTCCCCCAGCGTGGTGGCTTCACACTATTGAGGTGCCCTCAAAGGGTCTGAAGTTAATATCCCTTTTCTTAACACTTCCTGGGTGGATATATTTCTTTCTTGAATAGATAGTTCCTTCAAATATTTTTTCATTCTTTCAAGCTTGATAACTATTCTCTTGCTTTATGTTCCTTCCGCATTGTTACTTTGTTCTGTTTCTTTGACTTATCCTCTCGTTCTTATATTAGGCAGTCTATTTTTCTAGCTATGAAATCCCTTAGTTATTTCTTTTTATTTTTTGTAGATTCTTCCTCTTCTTTCCTTCTGATTTGATCCTTCTCAATCCAAGTCTTACCTAACAAAAGTGGAAAGGGGGCACTGCCCCCAACAAATTTGATGACCTCAAATTCCTCTTCAGTTGTTGTTCCATGAACAATAATAGGTACATTAGTAACTCTTCCACATAGGGTTATCATATTTCCTTTAAACAAGCCTATCCTTCCCAACGAAGGTATCATAGTAGGCTTTCCCAAATTTTTCCAAGTTTCGTTTGTCATAATATTAACTTGTGTCTCCTCATCCAAGACACAGTCTATGTCGAAGTCTTTTATTCTTGCACTTATGCATTGTTTTGCTTTCAGGATCTCTGGTAAACTGACATCTTTGTGAACATCCATCATTTCTTTCAACTGGGATAATGTAGTCTGAACTTTCTCTGATTCTTTCTCTTTATGAATCTCCAACATGCCCTTGGTTTCTTGAATTTATTCATAGTTTTCTTGTCTCATGTTCATCCTTTCAACTTTAGCAATTGTTGTTCCTGAGTCTGTACTTAAGGCTTAAACGTACAGTGTCAAGACATCCAAAAGTATGATAAAGGTTGGCAAAATATTACACTAACCTTCGGTATAGGAAACTAGAGAGGATTTCTACGTTCTCGCCGTCTAGCTTCCCACTGTTCCTGGATAGTAATATCCCGTTCAATGGCTACCCATGATTGTTCCAATTCATCTTGGGTGTCCGCAGTTTTAAGGATTGTGTCAAAGAGATTTAGAGAGATATGTATTTGATTAGATAGCCCGGGTTGAATGTTAGGTTGAGTTGCTGTAGGGACAGTCATTTAGGAACAGTTCCAGTATGGAAATGGTTTTTAAAGAGAAAATTTATTTGCTGTTTTAATTCAGACGAAATAAAGAGAAACCTTTGCATGCAAAAAAGAAATAAGAATGCGAATTGAAGGCCCTTTCCTGTAACTGTGTTGTTTTCGATGAAAATAACGTGAGATGGGAGAAAACATTAAGCTGTAGATAACACGAAGTTCCTGTCAGTGGAAAACTCACGTATGCATAGAAGAAGCAATTGACATAAACATAATTGGCCTAGTGTAAATAAACATAAAATTTTGTAAATATAAATTGGTCTTACACCCGCTAATAGCTGGTGCAGAGGAAAGACAAGAGACAATTACAGAACAAGAAGCAAACCTTTCACCATAGTAGTGGTCGTACTAAATTACAGTGATACACATCAATTATGTGGAGCAAAATGAAAAGAAACAAAGAACATGACGAAACAAACTTGCAACACAGTCGTGACAGAATCAAGAATCTTCAAATTGCTTGTATTAACTCCTTTAATGCAAAGAATCTCTTACNATGCAAAAAATTCTCTTACAGTTAGTCCCCCAAAAAAAGTCTAGCCTTATTCTCTTCTTTTAGCCATCTATTTATACAAAATTTGCCTCTTGGTTCAAAAGAGCGAAATTCCTCCATCTGTCCGAATTTGTTTACAAAAAGGTGCCAGGTGCCTGTTTTTGCTTAGATTTAATACATATGATACACTTGTCTAAAAAAATGAAATACAAGCTGTGAAGGTTTTGTATTGACAGCTGGGGGGAGCGAGATAATTCCATTTCACCCATTCTACCTTCAAGAAGAGCCAGATGCTTGTCCTCGCATGGATGCAGTGTACATGATACACTTGTCTACAAACTGGGTCACAAGCTATGAAGGCTCGGCTTGACAACTGGCTTCGGCAAAATATCACTCTCGGGCCAGCTGTGGAAGTTTATCATCTATTTGTACATTGACGAGTTCAAGAGCACCGAGTTGTGAACTAGGCTGAATCAAATGTTTGTCGATTTGAGCCGAGTCTACCCTGCCCATCCCAAAGATTTCTGCTGAATTCCTCTCATTTTTCTCTTTTATGTCGAGAGAAATCCGATCTGTATTCATCTGTCTCAGTGCCTCTGTGTCGCTTCCAATCTCCATTCCTAATTGCTCACCATTCATGGCATTGCAGGCTTCTGCTAACGAATTTGTCACTTTTTGAACCTGCTCTTTGCTTAAAGCAATAATCTGTTCCCAATTCTTTAACAAGATATTGCCCCTAGTCTATTCGGCCATGGTGAGCCCGGGAGGCCCTGAAAACCTGTTGTTAGTTGCTATAACTGCCTCTTGAAAAGCAATCCGACAGCTTCTGCATTTATTTCTTTGTTAATCAGATTCTCGGAGATTCGATGTATTAACAAGCAGTCTTCTCGAATCTCTCCTGCTTTGTTAAGCAGACTCTGTTGAGCAGAGGAGATCTTGCTCCGAATATCATTTGCTCGGGATTTAACGATATCGATGTCAATTGCCTTGCTTTCTGCGACCTTTAGCTGCGCCTGCAGCTGTGTAATCATATCCTTCTGCTGGCTCGATTGTACCCGACCACCTCGGATTGTAGAATTTGCTTGTTCCAGCTTGGTCTTGAGGATTTCAATTTCTTTCTTATCGGTCAATCGGGCCAGCTCTATTTCTCCGCTTGCTTGACTCTTAGTGCTTTCTTCTGTCGAGGCTAATCTGGCCTCAAGAGTCTTGATCAAACGATTCTTTGATTTGAGCTGGTTCTTTAATGCCCCAACCGAGAATTGGTTTGTCGTCGCGTACGCTCCCAGTGTCCCTGCAATCTCCGTGGCAAATTCATCTTTCCTTTTGTTCATCCCATCAGTCATTACTTTAAACCTTTTGACAGTTGATCCTTCCTCCCGGGAGAATTCCCTCTTTACAATTGCCTTTCTCTTTTTGTCAAAGAAGAATTCATTAGGAGGGATTTCTTCTGCCCTTATAGGTCTCAGTTCTTCTCCGAAAATCCACCCCTCCTGTATGTTTCCTTGTGTTGATTGTAAAGGGGTGACAGAGGTGATAGGTTCCCCGATTTTCTTCGCAGCTTTCTTCGGTGTGCTGAGTGGACCTTGCTTTTTCGAGGGGTTAGGGGTCTTCGTTCCTGCCTCTGGATTCTGACTTTCTGGTGGATCTGTGTCTTTTATTTCCTCCTCCGGATTAGTTTTCTTGGGAGGACCAGTAGTTTTCTCTCCTGTTTCGGGATTTCCCTCCCGTTCTGGATTCTTCTCCTGCTCAGGACTCTTCTCCCTTTCGGGATCTTTCTCCGTTTTGGGATTCTTCTCCTGCTCCCCTTCCTGACATTTTTCAGGATTAGAAGTCTGCCCCGTAGAACTCCCGACCTCCTTTTATTTATCCTTAGATAGTCCCAAACCTCCCAATACAACGGGAAGGCATCTTCTCCTGTGTCCTTGAAATTTTAGAACAGAAGCCCTGTCTTCGGGCGCCAGAGATTCGATTCGAAATTGCACTTCCGAATAGGACCTCGCCGCTCGAAAAACATCATCCGAGGGCGAACATTCATGTTCGAACCTCTTTAATCCGCAATTTCCCAAATGAGCGCTTACGATCCCCTGAGGATCATGCTTCTTGTACTCGATAGAGACTAGGCTCAAGTCTTCAATGGCTGCAGCCTCAGCTTTAGCATGTCCAAAATCTAGTAATGAAAATGAATTCAGCCGAATAGGGAAAAATGGCCATACCTTCTTGGCCGACGCTTTGAGCTCTTTGCTCACTCCGTCGATTACTATTTGCCGAGCGATCTCGCGACAAGATAGCTTGTCGGGAATGAATAGTGGCAGTGCCAGAGGAGGAACATCAGCTCCAAACACTCTCAAATAGGAGAATTCCTCTTCCACGTACCAGTCTGCGATATGGCTCAGATTCTGAACAATTCTATCTGATATACGGGGTGGCAAAAGACCAAAAATGGTGATGTGCAGGGGCACCACCACCTAATTAAAAATCTCATAAATAAACTTGTTCGCGTTATTTTCCCACAGCTTATCGTGGTACTCATGAACAGTCTTCTCTTGGGTTGGACTCCAAGCCCAATTCATTAAAGGGAAAGGTGTCATGGAGCATATCGCATCCATGATATACGCGGACATGAAGAATCCTGATGGTTTCCCAGTTGCCTTCTGCTCCTGGTACTCGGTGATCCTGTTGAACAAACTGTCAGAGAGAATTTTTTCCCAATTGAATGAGGAACGTTCTGCTACCCGAAAGATGAGGGGTACCCACTAGACGTAAAAATGTGCGGTATCCTCCGATCCGAAAAGCCGACAAGTCATCATCGCCACATACCTATAGTTTGGCTCCAATGAAGAAATCGAATACACACCCTCGTTGTTCACTCTGAATGTGGAGGGACGAGATACCCAATCTTTTATCAAGCCTGGCATAGTTTTTTCAAATTCTTCGCACTCCTTCTTTTTGAAGTCTGCCAGGAATTCTTTACCATATGTGCATTCAGAGGTCGCTGGGAGCTTATACATAGACTGGATATGCTCGGGCCTAAAAGTCCCAATCATGTCCTGTCGGTCATTTACAATAGTTATGGAAGGCAGGTCGATGTGATCCAATGCCCATCGGATCATATCCTAGTATGGGAGCAACCGAGGTCTGGTTGCAACCAGGTGCATTCTCAACTGGACAATAGTCTTCTACTTAGTGTTTAGGTCGTCCTTCACAATATCATAGTTATAGTCATCAGAGTCTGAACAGTTTACTAACTTGGATTGCAAGATATCTGTAATAGAAGACCAGGTAGATACTGAGCCGTCCATCCGAGGTGAAGTATC
>SNQJ01S0083946.1:65761-84798 GCA_010110895.2 Picea sitchensis
GTATATATTTTGAAAATCATGTACCTTTGTTATAAGTCCGTCAAATCACGAATAAAACAAAATTAATTGAAAAAATCCGATCTTATTTTCTTCGTGGATTTACCCTAATTTCTCATTAATGTCATGAATATTGGGCGGCTTGACAGGTACTCGGGTTATGGAGAGTAAATGAATAAATACCTCGTGAAGTGTGCCAACCTTGAAGCGCGGGACGTAATCCGTTTAATTTTTAAAGTATTACAAATCTTATTGACTTAAAAAACTTCTTCGCCTTTCGTTGCATCACGAACTTTGTTTTCGCATTTTGACCCTTTAACTCGCGATACTGCGAGGGTCGATTTTAATGTAATCAATGGTAATCGTGATTGGTGGGTCCTTAATGATATGATTAACTTAATCGCCATATCGTGACTCGGGAATTCGAAGAAATTTTTTTAGGAGGATGATACGCCGAGTCGCGATATCGCGATGCGGCGATAATTAGGCTCGATTTAAGAGAAGGGAATCTTATATTAGGCGACTAATTAATCTTGATACATTTATGTCGCAACTTCGTGAATCAAAGTTTTGGATACCTTAACTTTATGAAAGAAAATGCCGAGGCGCGAAATACCGACGATGCCTAATCAAGGGTAAAAGGGTGTACAATAGTCAATGCCTTGGGTGAGAAATTGAAGGAATGAGTTCACAGTTTCACGACTTGGGACTTGTGAATTCAAATATTTAAAGCACCCGACTGGCGACATCCCGAAATAAAACAAGAGGGCAAACACTCTTGCGAAAAAATGGACCTTTTTTGAAAGAGAAAACGCATTGCTATTCATGCGACAAGATTTGAGAGTTTTATGATTTTCGGAAGGAGAAGAAAAACACCTTAGATCTCAAGTATGAAACTTTGAAAATTCGCGCGAGGTGAAAGAACAAGGGCGGCTCCAACAACAATCATCCTTGGATAATCCTCAAACTCATGACCAACAATCTTGCAAAAAAGACAAATATGACCTACACCAGCTCTATCTGTGCACTCAGCTATAGATCCTTCTCTCTTTGAATCTTCTAGTCCCCTCCCTACACACCCAGCTGTAGGGTAGATCTTCCCACCGAGCTGAAGATCCAAAATACAAGAATTCTCTAAGTCAAAAACTTTTACAGCTCAATCTCTCTATATCAAAAAAAACCCTCTCAACTCTTCTAAACCTCTATTTATCCTTCTATGACTCTTAGAAACCCTAGACTCAAGTCTAGGTGAAAAAACCCTAGGTGTCAAAACCCTAGGTGCCAAAACCCTAGGTCCACATAAAATGCCTTTTAAGGACTTCACTAACTTGTCCTTCCTTCTTCTCTGTGAGGTGCTCCAAAGCACCTATTAGTGTCTTTTTCCACTTGCTAACCTGTCCACAATTCATCTTCCTTGCTTCTTTGTCTTCCTTGATCTTCTCCTTTAACGAATTTCTTTTCCTGTACCTCGCTCCTTATTTTCTGCTTCTTTAACCACTTCGAGCCCTCCTCGGTTTGTATGCCTTTCGCGCTCTTCATAATTTGTCTTTCTTATTATTTAATATTTTCTTTATTCATTAATACATGACCAAGGGCCAACAATTGTTTTGTCTTGTAGGTACCAAAACCGACCTAGCCCAACTGACCAAAGTCAAAATTCAGAGCTAGGGAAGAAGTATTTCACTTGGAAATTTCTCCCCCGATGCATGATAGGAAGTGGGCAGATTTTCCTGCCCACAGAAACACACTCTATGTGTTGTGTGAGAAATAGGCCTATTCACACTATGCATTCTGCACCCTCTGCATGCTTTTCAGAATTGCAACCCGTGCATATGTCTAGTTTTTCAAATTGTAAGAGTTTTTCTGAATGGTTTGAGAGCCCCTAGCCTTCATATTTTTATTTTCATGCGCTTTGTAAGGAAACTAAAATCCACTTAGAGTCCTTTACCATATGAAATATTAGATGACATAGGCAATTAGGGGGTAAAAAGAACCAATATTATCCTCTTTTTCTTTGTTTCCACATGGATGGCTTATTTGGCTTGTAAAATTTTAAGTTGAGGTTATTGATTTCATACATAATCACTTAAAGTGGGATTAAAAACCAATTTTGACCCTCCATTATGCTCTTCCCTCGCACCCTAGTGTGATATTGGGAATTAGAAAGGAGGTTGAGAGGAATTTTCATCTCCCTTAAAAAAAATATTTAGGAGAGGACAAACCCCCCCTAGGGTTCCTCTTTATTTTTTAAAATCATCTTAATTTTTTTTTAAGGGCCCAGACATGCCCACATGTTGCAACAATCTATAAAAGTTTAAATATCAAAGTAAAGGGCCCATACATACCCACATGTTTTCAATCTATGATAGTTTTCAAGATATTTCTTAGTGTAAACAACATTTTAGGGAGTTTAAAGGATTTGTAAGGACCCATATGTCCACATTGCTAGTTCTTTAGGTCTTTAAATATTCCGCAAGGTTGTACCAAAGACACATAATAAACTAGGTAAAGAATATTTGTAAGGACCACAGGAAGTCCACATGTTTCAATCTCACACTTAACTTATTAAAATATTTGCACACTTGTCAGTTTATTGCACACAAAGCCACTCCTCACACACATGATTTATATTAGAATAGTGGAGGTTGAAGTAGGATTTATCCAAAGGAATTATGAAGGATCTGACTACTTCTTTGGAAATTATCCACACCCATTTAATTCAAATGAGATTGGTCCACACCCCCAATCTATTATCCCACCACATCTAAAATTTTCTAATAAATGCAATAACATTTCCTCCATAGGAGGTGCCAAAAGAAATTTTTAGTCTAGGTAGGATCTCGGGGGTAGGAATCCAAATAAACCCCTGTTATCAGGTTCTCACATTTTCAAACAATAGAAGATAAAAAATAGGGAACTTTAAAATCCTCCAAGTCAAGTGTTCCTACACCATAAGGTAGGGAGATACTCGTGAAGGGTCGAAGGCCTAGGTCTGGTTGTTCTTCACATCCCTGCTTGAGTCACCCAAATCTTGTGAGGGAATCTATCCTGTGACCCATTTCTAAGGCTGAAAATCTAAATGTTTCACTTTGAGCGAGGTACCTAGTGGCCAAAACTTAGGACATCTACCTAGGTGGCGATTGTGGGATGCAATCACACATTGATCATATTTTGTGTGGCTATTGGGAAATATCACCAACTCTTTCAGAATATGCACCATATACCCCTCATTATAAATGATTACTATTATCACTCCAGGAGTCCTTCCCTGACTGTGAAGGGGATGGAGCCTGATAACTTAATGAATTGTAAAAGGTGGATCAAGTTAGAGAACTTAATCAAGTATCACTTATTCAAAACATGTAAAGACACACTCACATGGACAAGTCTTTCAACCACTGTGTTCAAAAAGTTTATAAAAGGTGGATATGTGGAGAATTACTTACTATACCAGTAGAAACATATAATAAAACATATATGAATGGCCAATTATAATAAGTAAAGAATACTTGCAATTTCTAGTTTATGGATGTAATGACAATTTGACAGTCATCATACATCAGACAAACATGAAACACTGAATAATATACTCGAGTACAAGTAGAGATAAGAAAGAATATGAAGATCTGAACAATACTAACAAAAGAAGCTTGTATTACTAATGTACAATGAGAAGTCTGAGGTTACAAGATTGAAAAGTATCCAAAGTCGAACCCCCCTTCAGTCTATAAAATTGATAGGATTTATATCCTTTGCAAGAAGTTTCAGATCCTCAAAAGATGGATCTGATAACCTCTTCTCCTATCTCAAAATCGAATTTGTGAGGTGGCTGGAAAAGACAAAAATTTCTGGAAATATGCTGCTCAAATATTGACCCATATCTCTGAAACCAAAACTATTTTGTACAAACGGGAAGAGGATTTTGTAGATTGGTTTGTTTTGAGAAAAAACCTCTCTCAATTATTTGGATTCATTTTCATTTTCTTGGGATCTGTACTTCAAAAACATGTGTCAAACAGGGAAATTCTGAGATCCAAAAATTAGGGCTCAGAGATGAATTCGATTCTCCCAATATATGACACATGTATGAAAAATGAGAGAGGTTATTGTTATTTGACATATTATCAACAAAAATATCCTCCCGTTTCTCAAAATGATTCTCCAGTCGCTTAGAATCATCATTTGAAAATGATGACTCAGTGCATTAAAAACAAACTTTTCTGCACTTTCGATGGCTAAAGTAGCCTCGAATTTCACGTTTAAGCCACTGAAAGCTAAGTATTTCGATGGTTTAGAATCCCTTTTGAAAAATGCATTATCCACTAAAACCTGAGTTTTGAATTTTTTGAAGAAAAAAACAAATCAAATGTTTTTCAAACTTTATTTACAAGCTGGAACTCATTAAAATGAGCACTAAAAAATTAGTAGAGTTTTTTCTAATGACTCTCTATCACCTAATCAAATAATTTTGATCAATTTATTTGAGGAGATAACATTTGGCTCCTATTAGGGATGAAAACCTCCCTGTGAGGTTTCAAGGACCATAGATCTAATGCCTTTCCAGAAAAATAAAATATGAACTTAATGTCTAGTGTTCCATTGGGCATGGAGTCAGTGTTCCATTGGGCACGGAGTCAACGATATCACCTCTTTCTGAAATCCTTTCAAGTTCTATATAATTTGATATTTCTGCACCTTCAAAAACCTTCCTTTATTTAGACAAGCTGACTGATACATCTACTGAAAAAATGGAAGAAAAGAAATGCTTGGGCAACAAGCTTATTTCCTACACTACTCTACCATAACCAATTCTGCAATTTGGTTAGGTAAAGGCAAATTTCCATAGCAACCAGCCAAGCAATTTCAATACTGTAATAATCTCATCTTTTTTATTAATCAATACCTGATGTTTGAAATGCAACAATAGTGGATAAAAGTTATTTGCACAACCAAAATCAGCAAAAAACACATGCGAGATGAAGAAATCTGAAACTTTCATGCTCTCTGAAATGTATAATTCTATGAATGTTGCCACTGTGTATTTGAAACTTAAATCAGAAATCTGTTTATATTTGGGAAACAACTGTATATCTATGGTAGCCTCTTGCTCAGCTATGATTGTTTTTCTACTAGAAAACTGAGGACTTTCTAATTCTTTTATAATCGGATCTTGATCATTGGTAGTAACAATCATTTATTTAGAATGATGCTCGTTAGATAATGACAAAACATAGTTTAAATCACATCTATAGTGGCCAGATAGAAAAATGTAGTTACCTATGTAATCATCAGTTACCATAGATTCATTCTAGTTTACAAACTGATCATAAACTTCAGACTCATACCTGTCTCTGGAGTACTCTGCACATACTGAAGAATTTGATTCTAAATCTGAAATATACTCACCTTCAATCTGATGTTCCATATCTATTTCATACTTACTACCTTCCTGCTTAGGTTCTGAACTATATTGACATTCTGTTGGCTCAGGTAGAGGATGGTTTTCAAAATCAACCTGCTTTGGGATTCTCTTTGAAGCACAAATGTTTTCCTCCACCTCTAAAGCATCTTCGAACAAAATGTTTAATGACAAAGATTTCCTTTTTAGCAGAAGAAGGGAAAGTTTTGACTGCAGTCCCATCACATAATATATCATGGCAACTGTCTCTGTAGGCCTGATATCCAAAGGCATAGCATGGTATATGCTGCAAAATCTTCGATGAAAAGCAGGCAAAGTTTCATTTTGTTCTCTCTTCAAAGCATAGAAATCAGCTAGGTAAGAGTCTGGTGTTTTGTGTACACCCCAATGTTTCATAAAAACATCCGATAATTTGATCCAAGAGCCAATAGACTCAGCTCTTAGATTTTTCAACCATATAGTAACATCTTTAATCAATGAATTAGAGAAAAATCTCATGATCACATCCTCATGAACAATCTGAAAATGATCAATAAAATCCACAAAAGATTCCAAGTGCCTCTCAGTTGAAGCCTGATTCTCTCCAGAAAACCAAGGGAGATATTCATAACAGTCAAGAGGGTAAGGATGAAGGAGGTAAGGTAGTCTTAGAGGTTTAAACATCTTCATCCTAATTTTGATTTGAAAGGCTATGGGCTGATCATGAGGGATAGCAATTTGCTGACAAGGTTCAGAGGTTATGGAAACAAATGTTGAGATCTATATAGGTTTTGAATCAGTTTTGATTTCTTCAAGGTTACATGGTTGATTAGATTCAGAAGGAATTTGAATACAGAGGTCATTTTTATAAATGAACTGAGGCACAAAGACTGATTTAACTTCTACAATACAAGCAGGCTGCGAATATTCTTCTTAACATGGATTTATAAAAGATGGCTGATAATCTTCGGAGTATACAAAACATAGGATAATTATTTTAACATGTGAAGGGAAAAGTATAAAGGAGCTGATAAAGAATAACAACAGTTCGTAAAGTAAACTGATGAACTGGTACCTGGAATTTGAATTCAACCTCTTCATCTTCTATCGGTCAGATCCTCCCCAGTGGAGTCTTGAACGTGGAGTCGCCAAGAAAATGATTACATTTGATTCTAGTGTCTTTCTCTTGTTTTCCGTCAAGAAAAAAATCTATGTCATTCTCCCAGGGAAACTCTACTTTCACTTTTGTTCCTCGGCAACAACGCCATTTTGTTATCACTCCAGGAGTCCTTCCCTGACTGTGAAGGGGATGGAGCCTGATAACTTAATGAATTGTAAAATGTGGATCAAGTTAGAGAAATTAATCAAGTCTCACTTATTCAAAACATGCAAAGACACACTCATATGGACAAGGCTTTCAACCACTATGTTCAAAAAGTTTATAAAAGGTGTATATGTGGAGAATTACTTACTATACCAGCAAAAACATATAATAAAACATATATGAATGGACAGTTATAATAAGTAAATAGTACTTGAAATTTCTAGTTTATGGATGTAATGACAAGTTGATAGTTATCATACATCATAAAAACATGAAACAATGAATAACATATTCGATTACAAGTAGAGATAAGAAAGAATATGAAGATTTGGACAAAACTGGCAAAAAAAGCTTGTATTACTGATGTACAATGAGAAGTCTGAGGTTACAATATTGAAAAGTCTCCAAAGTCGAACTCCCCTTCAGTCTATAAAATTGATAGGCTTTATAGCCTTTACAAGCAGTTTCAGATCCTCAAAACATGGATCTGATAACCTCTTCTCCTATCTCAAAATCGAATTTGTGAGGTGGTTGGAAAAGACAAAAAAATCTGGAAATATGCTGCTCAACGATTGACCCATATCTCTCAAACCAAAACTTCTATGTAAAAAATGGAAGAGGATTTTTTATATTGGTTTGTTGTGAGAAACAAACTCTCTCAAGTCTTTGAGATTCATTTTCATTTTCTCGGGATCTGCATTTCAAAAACATGTGTCAAACAGGGAAATTCGAAGATATGAAAATTAGGGCTCAGAGATGAATTCGATTCTCCCAATATATGACATGTGAAGGAAAAATTAGAGAGGTTATTTTTATTTGATATGTTATAAACAAAAACCTCCGCCCGTTTCTCAAAATTATTCTCCAGTCGCTCAGAATCATCATTTGAAAATGATGACGTAAAGCAGTAAAAACAGACTTTTCTGCACTTTCGGTGGCTAAAGTAGCCCCGAATTTCGCGTTTAAGCCATCGAAAGCTAAAGATTTCGGTGGCTTAGAAGCCCTTTTGAAAAATGCATTATCCACTGAAACCTAAGTTTTGAATTTTTTGAAGGAAAAAACAAATCAAATGTTTTTCAAACTTTATTTACAAGCTGTAACTCATTAAAATGAGCCCTAAAAAATTAGTAGAGTTTTTTCTAATGAATCTCTATCACCTAATCAGACAATTTTGACCAATTTATTTGAGGAGATAACAATTATCTCAACCTTCACTAGTTCCTCTTCCGGTGGCTTCAAACCCCATTGTTGAGTGCTATTGGAAGTCCTAGTGATGATTGAGAGGAAGGACGATATGTCTTTTAGGAAACGAGCATTTTGTTTTTATTTGTTCCCCCACGCGGACAAAACCCACCTATCCACATGATTGTTTATTTACAGTTGATTTATAATCATTTGATTACATGAAATTGTGAGTTATAATATTTTGTGAAGGTCAAAAAATAACAGAGCTCTTGTCCATTTATTTCTCTCTTGTCACCATTTGCACACATTCACTTTGCTAGTCGGAAACCATAAAATTCTCGTCGTTCTTGACGCTTGCAGAATATCCCTCCTATTCTAGGAGGAGTCCCTAGTCTTACTAACTCACCGGCTCAATCATCTCACACCCTCGTGAGTGCTACTATTTTGGGATCAAATTTACTTGGTTCCACTTTTCTCGGGTCCAATTCCCAATGCCATCCATCCACTAGTTCTCCTTCACAAGGAGGTGGGGGGGGAAATTCTTCTCAAGGGAGAAGTACAACCCCACCAAATATCTCTCAAGGGACAGGTCCACTACCTTCTCACACAATGGATGGAACTAATCCTCCACCAAATCTCTCTATTCCATACTTGGAATCCCTCAACATTGTTGATTTTACCAAAATTATCAATGATCCCATTTTACATGACCCCACATGGCCCAATATGCCTACCAAGCTACCTTCAGATATCCTGAATTTTGAAGGAAAATTGGGGGAAGATCCTACCAACTATGTTATGATCTTCAACTTATGGTGCTCTTCAAACAACATCATGGATGATTCCATCCACTTGAGTTTATTTCAAAGAAATCTCACGGGCCCATCTGCCAAATGGTATGTGGACGAAAAATCAGGGTCCCATGTGACCTTTGAATCATTGGCCAAGGCTTTTTTGTCCTTTTTCCAACTACCATTTCATCACGATACTAGATTGGAACTTCTCTCTGAGTTCAAACAAACCAATTCTATCCATGTAGGTGACCACATCCATGAATGGCACTGACGACATAGTTTGTGTAAAGAGGAAACCACCAAAGAACAATGTCTTGATTGGTTTCTCAAATCGCTTGTCTCTATTATTTCCAAGGATGTAACATCCAATTTTCATCAGTCAGAAGAGGAGGCCATTAGAAAATATCAACAATTTGACCTCATATATGCTCAATCAGATTACCTATACACAATATTTCTTGATGCACCCAGATCCATACCATTCAACCAGGACAAACCTGGGATGTCCCATATTGTAGATGGGTTGATTAGTTATATGAACCATATCAACCCTTACGGCCACCCATCACCCACTTATGGGGCATATAAATATCTACAACCATATGAAGGAATGTCATATTAACCTCCTCCCACTCACCAAAAGTCATATCCTATTGCTACCCCTCCACCAATGGGTGTGTTGTTCCTGAGTTTATGATTTAAGGCTATAAAGCATACCGTAAAGACATCCGTAAATGATTTAAAGGAATGATTTAGGAAAAAGAAATCAAAGGAAGATTAAAACAGAATCAGTTTCTCAACTGTCTCTGTCTTGCTTCCTATTGTTCTTGGATGCTAATGTCTCTCTCAATAGCAGCCCATGAACGTTCTAACTCAACCCGATTAGTTGCTGTTTGTAAAATGGTATTAAATAAATTCAAGGCAATACTGGTTTGATCCTGAAAACCTGGTTCAACGTTGGGTTGTCTGCTACTTGGGACAGTCATGGATGATAAAACTTTATTTATTTGTAAAAGGATTTTAATCAATTTGTTACTTCAAATTTTCCAAAGATAAGAACAAGAAAAACAATTTTAAAATTCAAAACAGTCATGTAAACACATTCGAGGCTGTTTCCTGGATTTGTAACAATTTAGAGAATCGTAAAATAACAAATAAACACTACAGAAAAATATGAGGCTTTAATCAATAAATAATCTCATATTTCAATAAACAATGATGAAAGAAAAACGAGGTTTCTAACAAGAGTTAAGTATTAAGGAACAAAAGTTTTACAGGTCTTAAAATTACTAAAAGCAATTTCAGAGGAAAAATTGTAAATCATTTGACATCCAAACCAATCTGAAATATAAATCAATGATGTATATAACTTCAAATTGATTACTCGTTAGAAACACATTGAAAGGAAAAATTCAACAAAGTATAATAAATAGGGCGAAGACACATAGCTACAAATTTGCAGGATCCAGAATCTTGTTTGTGATCTATATTCTGATGTATTTGAAAACTGATATTACAAAATGGCTCTCTCCAGAAATTCTGAAGCCTTTTCTCAGCCTTTAGAAACTATATTTATACATTTTCATCAAAATTTCTCGTTGGTGACTAACCAACTTCCTAATATTATGATTACATAAAAATAATGTCAACTGTTTACAATTTCTTTCTAATCTTAAATGATAAAAAGATTTTAAAATATTTTAAGCTTGCATTGACGAACTTCCTTTTTCCACATCAATACACTGAACTCATTTCCCCTAAAACTTCACAAAAGTCCTGGGAGCATCTGGTAACTCATTTGCTTCAAATAAGAAAAATCTTTTCTGCAATTCGGGCAACCGGTTTTCTATCATCGTTTCTGTGAATTTAATAGTTTTCAACTTTAGATTTGACATCACCATCCATTTGTTGATCTCTGTAATATTGATCAATTTAATGTTTGAAATCTCTGCTTTCATTTCCTCCAGCTCTTCTCTAAACCTTAGCTGGTGCTTGGCAATATTGATTTCGCCTAATAATCTGGAACAACCATCTGTTCCGATATTCAAAGAAGCTCTTTCTAATAGATCGAAGATTCCCTGGCAATCATCGTTGACTTCTCTTGTTATTCGTTTATATTCAGCCAGCTTTGCTTCCCACACTTTTATTATTATGTCCCCTTTAACCTGTTCAGAAATAGATAATTTCTGAATCTTTCCAACCTCTTCTTTTGATGAGAAAGTCACTTCCTTCTGAAAAGTTGTTCTATCTTCTTTCGCCTCCCTTTCCTTCTGGAACACACTCTCTAAATACTTATTTGTTTCTTGAAAATATTTCTGGACTACTTCCAGATTCAAGAACACTTTCTGTTGTTCCTCCTCTATTCTTACATATATCTCCAATGCTTGTGTCCTGAAATTTTCAAGTTCTATTACCTGATTAGTAATATAAATAATTTTATCTTGTAAATGTTTGTTTTCTTCTTCCAACTTTCGAACCTATTCCTGTGTGACCTGTATTATGAGTTTTTCCTCTTCCAAGTCTTTATTCTTTTTCTAGATTTCTTGCATATCCTTTAGTCTATCTTGTTCTAGACCCTTATGTATTCCCCAACTAATATTTCTTTCATTTTCTTTTAGTTTGTCTTGCAACTGAATTATTGTTTGGTCCTTCTGTTCAAGCATAGTTGTTAAATTGCCTATAGAATACATGTTTTCTGATTCTATAGCACCCATTTTACCTGCTAATTCTGTAGCAAATTCTCCATCCTTGAGTTTCTTTCCATCTATAATAACTCTATGCTTTTTAATCGTTCCTTCTCCTCTTGGATGAATTTCCTATTTCAATACTGCTCTTCGCTTTTTACTAAAAATGTAATCTGATGAGGGGATTTCATCTCTCAAAATAGGCTTTAGATCACTAACATATAAAACTCTGTCATGGGGGGTTCCAAAAGTCGACTGTAATGGAGTTAAAGAGGTGATAGGACTACCAAGTTTTGTTGAAGTTGTTCCTCCTATCTTTTCTGGAACATTCTTCATGATTTCTGGAATTGTTTCTGGCTCTTTTCCCTTATCCATTCCCATTTCTTTTGTTTGAGAACCCTCTGTATCTTGGGAAGGTATCTCGGTATTTTTCAACTTACCTTTGTTATTTTCTTTATCCTGTATATTAGTTTCAAACCCTGGAGGGGATCCTTGCTGTTCTGGCGATGGGGTCGAAATTTCACCCTGTAAAATCTTAGGTAGGCAGCTTCGCCTATGGCTTTGAAAAGATGCGAACCCAACCTGTGAGTCAGGTGGCAAGGCCTGGACTCTATTCAACATTTCTTCATAAGACTTAACATCTTTAAATATATCATCATAAATAGATACTTCATGTTCATATGCCTTTAGATTACAATGTATGTAATGCCTACTTATTATTTGGTAGGGGTCATATTTTCTGTGCTCAATATTTACTAATTTCACTTCTTGTAGTGACTCAGACTCTACCTTAGAATGGCCTAAATTTGATAAAGAAAATTACCCAACATGAACAGGGAAAGATGGACATGATTTTTTCTGAAGTGATTTTAATTCCAATCCAACACCGCCCTTGGCTATCTGATGAGCTACTTCTCTGCATACCAATCTATCTGGTAGGAATTTAGGGAGTGCATGAGGGGGAATGGAACAACCATAAACCCTAATGTAGGAAAAAATTTCCTCAATGAACCAGTCGGAAACTTCTTTAAGACTTTCTATGATTGTATCTGAAATGCGAGGGGGTTCCCATCCAAAAAATATTTTGTGCATGGGAATAATAATAAAATAAAAAACCTTGTAAAATGCGCCTTTAGTATTTTCTTCCCAAAGGGACGAATGGTATTTATGAATGGGTTCTGTACAGGAAATACTCCAACTCCAATTCATTAATGGAAAGGGAGTCATAAAACAGATTGCGTCCATTATGTATGCAGACATATAAAAAGCCACTAGTTGTCCCTTTTACTTGGCTATTTTATAATTTAAAATTTCTTGTGTTATGTTATTCGACAAAATCGTATGCCATTTAAAACCATTTCCTTCTGAAGCTTCCTCTAAAAAAGGTACCCAATCTGCATGAAAATGACAGGGATCTTTTCTCCCGAAAAGTATGCATAACATAATGGCTATATAAACCATATATTCATTTAAGGAGGCTGTAGCATAAATCCCATGAGCATCAGCCCTAAATTTTTCTTCAAACCTCTCCCATCCTTTAATCATATCGGGATATGTCTGGTCTGCCTCAATACATTCCTTTCTCTGAAACTCAGCTAAAAATTCAGCATTAAAAGTATGTTTATGATTCGACGAGAGTTTATACATTACTTGAATGTGCTCCGGTCTAAATGATCCGACGATAGCTCCTTGCTAATTTAGAATGCTCCTTGTTGGGATATCTACCTTATCCAGAGCCCAACTGATCATATCAGTGTATGCCACCAGCCTCGGACGAGTAACAATCTTATGAAGCTCAGACTTAGCTATGTACCGGAAATGATTTTCGAAGTCAGGATGAGAATTCTCTAATTCATATTCCAGCAAATCTGAGATTTGAGTCCACGATTTAATAGAATCTATAGCATGTGGAGTGGTATCGGAGATAATATCTCCTTCCTGTGCGTCTTCATTCTTTTTCGGTGCCTTTTTGGGTGCCATGAATTTTGTGTTTAATTGGAAACCTGTAACAACAAATGGATGAATGAGCTCAGCTTAGAACGATAACACAGACATTCAAATGTTTATTTTGAATATATTTAAAAAATGACGAGATTTTCACAGCTGTCACGAAATTAAAGCTCTTAATGAAGAAGATATTTTATCGAGATACACTTTTAATGTTCGTATTCAAGTACCTTCTGGTTTTGAGGAAAATGAGAAACCTAATTAATAGGTAAGAGAAACATAAATGAACACCTAAGAATGATTACCATTAATCTTGTTTTTAAGAAAAATGTTAATTAATGTTAATCATAATTTAAAGATGAAAACTTCATTTTTGGGGTTTCAGAAATCGTGATGTCGAGAGGTATGTGGTCGATGAAAAAACGATTTCCAAAAATGCAAAATCGCGAAATCGCGATGCTTTAATTAAGATTTAAATTTTTTTAGCACGTTAATTCATTGAGATTAGACTTTTTTGGGGATTTCAGAAATTGGGATTTCGAAAATCGGGATTTCGAGAAACATGATGACATGAGACGTATGTTATTAATGAAATCTGATCTCCGAAATCGCGAAATCGCGATGGCTTGTTTCTTTTTTCAAAATAGTACTTAACTCATCTTAATTAATTAAATAATCACGATTAAAGCCAAAACAGAAAAAATTTAATTTAACGTAACTTATAGATCGGGGTTTCGGAAATCAGGATTTCAGGAAACATGATGACAGGAGACGTGCTCTCATAGAACCGCGAATCCCGAAATCGTGACATAATTATTTTAACCTTTAACCTTTCTTAGAAGAGACTAAACTAATTCATTTTTTTTAAATTAAGGTTCCAATGTTTCGGGAAATCAGGGATTGGGGTTTCGTGATTCAATTTGCATCAAACATCTGTTTACAGAAAACCCCGAATCCCGATTTATTTAACGTTTAAATTAAAAAATCGCAAATTTAAAATTACAACCTGTTTTAAATAATTTTTCAAAAGATCGTTGGAAAATTTATATTTTTGTAAACTTTTTTCCATTCGTTATAAAAAAAAAACAATTGATAAAAAGGTATCGTGAATTTAGAAATGACGAAACTCTTATTTTCAGAAAGCTGAAACCCGAAAAATAAAAATCTAGGCCTTAAGGATAAAAAATTTAAGCTTTGTTTCAATAGGGTGTACCCCCATTGGTACCCATGATGCATCCGGTCTCTCAACCAAGTATGAGTTCACATTCTACCTCCACATACAAACTTAGCACTAGTGGAAGCACTTCAACTTCCTCCACACCATATGGATCATCTCCACAAAAAAATCCATATTTTCCATTCCCTGGTCCTCCGCAACCGGTTTCTCCTCCACCAGGACAACCACGGATCAGTGTTAACTTTGTTCAACCCTCTCCCATTCAACAAATTCAAACTTTTGAAAAATTGAATACCAAAAATCCATCCCATCCACAGAATAATGCCAAGAAGAAAGGGAAAAACCAAAAAAATAACAACCCAGGACTAGGAGGAAATAACCCCCAACAAAACCATCCCACTGGGGGAAACTAGAATCAAGGAAATCAAAACCCCCAAGGGGGCACCAATAAAAATCAACCACGACAAGGGAAGAACAATAACCTCATAACTAACTTCCCTTGCACTCTCTGTGGTGATTATGGAAATTATACTCACCATTTCCCCCAAATTGTTGATTTCAAACATATGAAAGAATTGTAGATTTTAATCTTGTACGATATTTACTGCAAACTGATTTTCAGTAAAAGAAAAAAATGATACAATGGAAAATACAAACGTAACACAAAGATTTTTCCCCTGGAAACCCAAACCGGGAAAACTAGTATATTCTTTATTAATTCATAGTGATACTTTGTTTTCAATACAATATACATATAAGAGCCAGTGACATCCAAAAAACTAACCCAATGACTTGGATTAGTCAACAACCCTAATTCCTTAACCGAAAATAGAAAACCATCGACAAAGAAACCATGTACCGAAAAACCACCTAAATATGTGACACTACTACTCATGCAAAGAATATAACACATACCCAACAAGAATCCATGAATGTGAAATTTCCCCTAGCACCGCCTGCCCCTCAACAGACCCTGCAACAGTATTTGCAACAACCACATCTAAACATTTTGCAAAACCCCATCCCACACCAAGGTTTGATGAATACCCAATAGGATGTACACCCTGATCCACCCTAAATGGGGCAGTATCAAAACCCAGGTCCCAATCAACCTAGAAACCCGGTCGATCACAACATCCTCCTTACCAGCGAAAAATATATTCTTGTGAAAACACACGGTCACCAATACGATATTCCCTATGAATCTAGCCCAACCACCTCAGAAGCGAATCCAGCTATAGCCGGGCAACCATTGATGATTCCACGCCCTAACATTGAACCTAATCCTTGTATACCACGTATGCCTTTATGAAGGAATGTAAATAAGCCTCATGCTAGGGCAACCCATAATTACAGTCTAGTTGATGACTTAGCACAATATCCTGTAGCCATGTCCATATTGGAGGTCCTCCAAACTTATCCAACTCAGCGGAAATCCTTGCTTTCCTCCTTGGGGGTAGTCGACCCAGCTGATATTAGACTTATCAATTTTGATCTAGATAGCGGAGAACCACGCCTCCTGTCGAGTGATTTATATGATAATGAATTCGACATAAAATTGTCAACTCGGGGCTCATAATCATTGAGGTGCAAGCACAATATATGTAGGATGAAAGCAAGCTAACCTAATCTAATGAAAAAGAAACACACGAATGTAATTGAATTGCATGAAGTAAACAAAGTCATTAAATTGCAGAAATTACACCTAATTGAAAAAAAAAGCATGAAATCAAATTGCATGACATAAACAAAAGCATGAAATTGCATAATATTAAACCTTATTGAGGAAACATGAAATTGAATTGCGTGACATAAACGAAAGAGGTTAAATTGCATAAATTAAACTTGGTTGAGAAAGTATGAGATTATACAAAGGAAATATCATCTATAACATAAATAATAAATAACAAATGACTAACATATGTGATCTCACATAAAATCTACATTAACAACTCAAAATAAGAAATCTATTATGGATAAATCAATCTAAAACTCTATTACAACATGATGAAAACCATGACTAACTCATTATCTCAAGAGAAAAGACTAAGTATGTTCTTCTTCACTTTCTTTGTTCCTCTCTTCCTCTCCTCCTGTAAAATGAGGAGAGAACCCTCTTATTTATACATGAGTTCTTTGAAAAGAACATAAGCAACTCATAATTACAATTCCACTTTTCTACGAACCAATTTGCTATAATTACACAAATTCTCTCATGATATTCCTCCTTGAAATTAGCTTGAATTATCTCCTTCAAATTGTGAAAAGATGGAGAAAACATTAGAGAAACTTTTGAATACTCCTTGGTTGAAAGCTTCAAATATCCCTACATTACAAAGCTAAAACAAATCTTTGAGATATATATGAAAAATATGTCAATTTTCTAATCTTTAATCAAAAGTTCTCTTTTAATACTAAAATAAATGATTTGGAAAATAATAAGGCTAAACCCATATTTAATTATGAAAATGGTATTAATGAATGGTTTATGGAGTGGTAGAATATGGATAAATGTGAATAATGGTGAAAGGAAAAGAGGATGGAAATGCGACAATTTTGAGACTCAACATACCCCCCAATTGAACTTGTTGCATGTCCTCATGCAACCTTGCATAAAATTGTTCTTCTCAATTTTGGCTTTGCATGATTATATATTTTTTTGAACAATAAAGAGGATGAAATCCCCCCTCCCCCCCCCCAAACTGATCCAGTTGCATATCCTCATGCAACCTTGCATGCTTATTCTTTGGGGACTTTTGGCTTTGTTAATGAAATCATTTCATGATCTGAAATGTATGAGTGGCAATGTTTTTGTTATGGTTGGTTCTTATGTGACAACCATGAATATAACAATTTTTTGTTCTTGTGTTAATAACATTACTTGTGTTTTTTCTGCAATACATAAGAGTTGAAATCATACATGCATTGGAAATGATGAAATCCCTCGCATTTTCTGACTATCATGAATTTGACATTTTTTATCAAGAGCTTGATGGTGAACACGTTCCCCAGCCTGGGGTACTCTTCTCTGAGCATCACAATGGGACCCTTCACAAACTTCACGCAAGCAGGATCGACCATTATGGGAGTGGGATTTCTAACTTTGATACTTTATTTTGTTGGCTCTAGCTTGAAACTTAACCCTCTCGAATAAAATCAAAATCCCGATGAAAATGGTTGTTGGAAGACGTAAACAAAGGAGCATAGAGTTATTTATCTTGTTTTCAAGATGTTTCTATGTGGGGCTATGGAGATTGACAAGATTGTTAGGCTATCTCCGTACCTGAATGAGGTAAATGATAAGACCATTGTGGCGAGTGGAATCGATCCTTTGACCTCACCTTTACTTCACTGTGGGCTCTTTATCCTGTCATCAACTCGGCTTGATCCTTGGTTACCTGACTTGAAGGGAATTTTATTACAATAATATGGAGAAGTTTGTTCAGGAAACTCAGCCTCAGTGTGGGCAGTGAAACTTCGATCAATCACAAGCTTGTGAAATTTTTTATTTTACATTAAATATTTTTAAGTTTTTTTTTTGGGGTATATTTATTTTTTTGTTGTATCACGAGTTTAAAAACAAAGATTGGAAATCTTAAGAAAAAATCGAGATGAAAGTTTTTAGCAAATGGGGATCCCAAGTCGAAAATGAAAGAATTTTTTTTACATGTTATTTTTCCTGAAAACATTAGAGACATCCTACTTTCTGATCCTCAAGATAGTACGAAGCGCGGAGGAGAGAATACTTATTCATACTTATTCAAAACTTAACGCAAAAAACTGAAAATAACATCCTACCTACTCTATGTTAATTAGAAGTTAGAAATTAGTTATGTGTAAGCAAATTTCCAATTTAACCATTTTCATAATAGGAGCAAGAATACATTCACATGCAATTTTGAAAATTGAAAATTAAAATGTATAGAAGTGTGCGGAATTAATTGTGGTAAATGCAATACAGAGAAATAGGGAAGAAAACATTGAACTATCCTGATACTCGCTTGAAACCAACGTTCAATGAGGCTTTCGTATGTGTGATTTCCGTTCTAATTCAACTTACTTGCATTCTCTTGTTTGTCCTCCTCAATATCCTATTCAAATAGTTGTTCCTCATTTGATACACATGATTCTTTGAGTGTCGATTCTTCATTTTCTTTGGGAGGAGTGTCTAAGTCTTTGATTGTTATCAAGATCTCATCTTCTTGAGAAGATGAGATCTCAACTTTTTCTAGTATCTAAGAGAGTTGTTCCAAGGTTATATTCATTCTAAAATAATCTTACTAGTATTCAAATTGGATACTACAAATGAGAAATCAGTACAAAGTAGTATGAGACTTTACAAAACAATACTAGTACAAAAGTAGTGTAAAATCATAGATAAATAGGTACAAAATAAAATGTAACGACCCTGCTTAAATAGATGTATATGATTATTAATTATAATTAATTTAATAATATAATTGTCCTAAAAGATTGGCTAAACCATAATTATTTCTTAAAATAACATTAGCTAATTAATTATTATTAATTA
>SNQJ01S0083947.1:1706-34730 GCA_010110895.2 Picea sitchensis
CTTTCTCTAACTCTTTCCTCCACAGCTGTCATGCTCAGCAAGACCCAACTGGGCATGTAAGCACCTCTTATTTGTTCACCAAGGTGTCGAAGAGGGTGCAAATACCTCCTTTGAAGAAAAACATCACCATTCTGAAAAGACCATCACAACCTGATGCTTCACATGTTAACCCACCAAGTACTTCTGAGCCGAAGAACATGGAAGACAAATCAGAACTGATGAGCCAAGGTAGAGCTCTGACACCCTTTAGCCTTGAAAGAGAATTAGCAAAAATAAAAATTCCCATCCCACTTACAGAATTGATGAACAGAGACGGATATCATTCACAGGTAATAAAAGCACTGGCTATTGAACCTGATATAGGCACCAAGGCCTTGACTATTGGATCAATGACTCATTCAGACACTTTGAACCTTACTGACGATCATCCCAAACTCCTTTTCGGACCTGAAGTATATGGTCGATATGATACCGGTGATGTAGCCCCCTTTTACATCAGTTTAAACATACACAACTTGATATTACATAACACTATGTTGGACTCAGGTGCCTCACATAATCTGATGCCTAAAGAAGTAATGGAAAAACTGGGACTGGAGGTCACCAGACCATACAAGGATTTACATTCATTCGACTCCAGCAAAGTCAAATGTATTGGTTTGATCAAAGACCTATGCATCACCCTGGTTCAGATCCCTTCAAAAATCATGGTAATGGACGTGGTGGTTGTAGACATCCCGCCTAAGTATGGAATGTTACTATCCCAGTCTTGGGGAGCTAAGTTGAAGGGAACCCTGCAACTGGATATGTCTTACACCACCATCCCAGTGTTTGGGAAACAGAGGAGATTATACAGAGAAACACTGATGAAGTACATGGTCAGTAGCCAGGAGAAACCGCACAATTACCCCCTTTACTCTGCACATTCTGATTTAGGTTCATTCATCCTGTACCATGATGGTGATACGAAAGAGCAAGACACTCAGCTGACAGAGGATATACCTAGTCAAGATGAAGGTCCAGAAAGAAGTGAGGTAGCAAAGATGAAAAATGTAATCATTGAAGAATTCCCTGCTGATTTCTGGAGTATGGACTTTGATGGAGCTGTGAGTAAAGAAGGAGTAGGAGCTGGAGTCTGGTTGCATAATCATCGAAAAAGGTATTCAAAAAATCATTCCTACAAGTTAAATTTCCAATGCACTAACAATGTTGCCGAATATGAAGCTTTAATGCTCGGTCTGAAGCTGTTGAAAAAAGTTGGTTCTAAGCAGATAATGGTAAGGGGTGACTCTGAACTAATAATCAAGCAAATTAAAGGTGCGTATGCTGCTAAACACCCATGCCTTAGGGCCTACAGGAATGTTGTTCTTGATGCTTTGAAGTGTTTTAACGAGGTTGACTTGCACATAATGCCGAGGGGACAGAATATTCTGGCCGACGGATTGGCTACGTCAGCAGCCTCCTGTAAGATTTCTTTCCGCCAAACTCGCCCATACACTATTGAGGTGAAATGCAGACCGACGGTTCCCGATAATATCAGGTACTGGCAAGTGTTTGGAAATGATGACCAAATAGAGGAATTTCTACAATGCAAGAATGATTTTGAATATAGAACAATGTATAAATATAGATGTAGAAAATGAAGATGAGAATGTAAATAATTCTGATTTTGAAATAGATAGTGTAAATACTGTAGATTCAGGAGTAGATACAATTGATTCAGGGGAGTTAGGGGACGATGAAATGGACGCCGATGTTTTACAGTTGAAAAGAAATGTTTTACCTATAGGTCTTGTTCCTTTAGAAGATCTGTTTGACAGTAACGATGTAGCTAAGAAACCAAAAATAGAAGCTCATGGACAAGAGTTAGGGGACAGTAATATAGGGAGTGAAAAGAAGCCTAGGATGGTCAAACTGTCAAAATCATTACCCCAAGAACAAAAGCTTAAATACATTGAGCTATTCAAAGAATATTTAGATGTTTTTGCCTAGGGCTATGAGGACTTGAAAGCCTATGATACTAGCATCATACAACACAGGATTCCCATAAAGGAAGACCAAAAACCATTTAGGCAGAAACTTAGGAGGATAAATCCCAAGTTACTCCCTCTGATAGAAAAAGAAATCAAGAAAATGTATGATTCCAAGATCATCACCCCTCTACGTTTCTCTAAGTGGGTTTCTAATTTAGTCCCTACCCGTAAGAAAACCAGGGAAATCAGGCTCTGTATTGATTTCCAAAATCTGAACAAAGTATCCCTGAAGGATAATTACCCATTACCGAAGATGGATCACCTCCTGCAAAGGGTGGTCGGGTCCAGTAGGATATCTCTGTTAGATGGTTTCTCAGGATACAACTAGGTCCTAGTTCACTAGGACGATCAAGATAAAACCGCTTTTACCATGCCATGGGGCACTTTCATGTACGTGAATATGCCTTTCGGTCTGATGAATGCAGGTGCCACGTTTCAGAGGGCAATGGATATCGCCTTCGTGGAAGAATCTGGTAAGTTTATTGTCGTTTATTTAGATGATGTGAGTGTGTTTTCCAAATCTGATGATGAACACCTGCGGCACCTTAGACGAGTATTCAAGAAGTGTAGGAGGTTTGGGATTTTGTTAAATCCTAAGAAGTGTATTTTTGGGTTAGAAGAAGGCAAACTGCTGGGACACATCATTTCTAAAGATGGAATCAGAATAGACCCCAGCAGAATCGAGGCCATACTAAAGTTAGAACACCCAAGAAACCTTAAAGAACTACAGTCTTTTATCGGGCAGATTAACTTTCTGCGAAGATTCATTCCAAATCTGGCCGAACTCCTCCAAAACATTACAAACATGCTTAAAAGGGATGTAAAAATAAAATGGGACTCTGAGTCTAGACAGTCCTTCGATCAAGTCAAGCGAGCACTCACAAAAGCCCCAGTATTGATCAGTCCCGATTTCACTAAAGATTTTTATCTTTTTTCTTTCGCTTCTGAACATACTATAGCAGTGGTATTACTGCAGAAGAACAATGAAGGGTATGAACAACCCATACTTTCTTCAGCAAAGCTCTAAGAGATGCCACCCTGAATTACAATATCATGGAGAAGCAAGCTTTTTCTTTGGTAAAAGCTATAAAAGACTTCAGGGTCTACATTCTCCATTCCCACACCATAGCTTATGTTCCGAACGTGGTAGTAAAGGATATTATAACACAGGACAACCCTGATGGAAGAAGGGGAAAATGGATTGCTGTCATTTTAGAATACGATATCGGGATTAAGCCCACCAAACTAATCAAAGGCCAAGGCCTTGCTAAATTAATGGCTGAAACTAACTTCCAAGCTCTTGACATTAATTTTCTAGATGTTGCAGATGAACAGGGTGAGATGGCGACTCCAAACGTTAGAGAGGTATTTCTCAACTCTCCATGGTATGCAGACCTTATATTCATTTTACAAAATTTACAAGCTCCCCTTGGTTTAACTAAGACTAAAGCTAGTTTTTTAAAGTTGAAAGCTCTGAAATTCTGTATTCTAGAAGGAAATTTATATTGGAAAGACCCTGTAGGCATTCTGTTAAATTGTTTACTGAAGGATGAAGCTGATAAAGTGTTGCAAGAGCTTCATGCAGGAGAATGTGGTGGCCATTTAAGCCGGAAGGTCACAGCCAACAAAATACTCAAAGCTGGATTTTACTGGCCCACCTTGTTCGCAGATGTGCATCAGAAGGTAGCAACGTGTCACCAGTGTCAATTGTTTGAAGGCAAAAGGAAACTCCTTCCTTTACCTCTGAAACCTATATCAGTTGAGGCCCCTTTCTAGCAATGGGGGATCGATTTCATTGGAGAAATTCACCCTCCTTATTCAGGCCAACACAGGTGGATTCTCACTGCCACTGATTATTTCACCAAGTGGATCGAGGAAGTACCAAGCAGGCAAGCCACTTACTCTGTTATTATCAAATTTCTTGAAAATAATATTTTGTCTCGTTTTGGTTGTCCTAGAAAGATCATTACTAACAATGTAGTTTCTTTTCGGTCAAAGAAACTCATAGATTTCTGCAACCGGTACCACATTGGCTTGGGACATTCCACAGCCTACTACCCTCAAGGGAATGGGTTGGCGGAATCTTCAAATAAAACTTTGGTAAATATCATCAAGAAAACATTGCAGGAAAACAAAAAATCATGGCATGATAAGTTGGTGTTTTCTCTATGGGCTGACAAACTGACCACCAAAAGGTCAATTGGTATGTCACCATACCATCTGGTCTATGGTACAGAGGTTGTTTTCCCCACTTCTTTAGGAGTCCCTGTCATGAAGTTGCTACAAGACGTGTAAGCTGAGCCAAATGACTCACAGAGAAGAATCAACTAGATGATTCATTTGCAACAGACTAGAGAAGAAGTTTTCAACAAAACACAGGTCATCCAAGAAAACATCAAAAAGATCTTTGACAAATGAACCAAGGAGGATGATTTTGAGCTGAGAGATCTGGTGTTGAGGTGGGATGCCAGGAATGAGGAAAAGGGAAAGCATGGGAAATTCAACTATCTGTGGACAGGGCCATACATGATCCAAGATTTCAGAGGAAACAATGCTTTTTTGCTAAACAACGCCAATGGGTCAGATCTGCTAGGAGCACCTGTGAATGGCATAATGCTGAAACGTTATGTCCCACCTTAGTAAAAGAATTGAAGAACTCACTCTCCATTGTACATACCATTTTAATTTTCATTTTTCACTTGTATTTTCTGAGTGAGGAGCATTAGTCAGGCGGTTGAAGCCCGAAGAGAAGGCCCTAAGCTGCTGACCATTGTTTTTCCAAGTTTTGAGAATAAGACCAATGAAGGCTACGAGGAAGATATATTCAGAATGACAGGAACCAGGATTCTTGGCACTTAACAGGGCAAGTACCATCCCTAGGTGGAGCCACTGTTATCACCCCATAAATTATGGGAATCAACTGATGACTTGGATATTATCTGTATCTAGTGTTTTGATTGAAAAATGATTTTTCATTCTGCAAATAATTTGAGAAAAATGAAAAAGAAAAAAGAAAAAGAAAAGGAAAAAATAAAAGAGGGCATAAAAGAATTGAAAGGAAAAAGCCCCATGCAATAATAGTAACTTGGCCATACCTTTCAAGCATGGCCAAGTTCTTTTAAATTTTAATGTTGATAGGTTAGTGAATAAGTCTGACCAGACTGTCTAATCTTGGTCAGATATCCCTTAGGTAGATTAGTGAATAAATTTGACTAGACTGTCTAATCCTGGTTAGATAGCCCTTAGGTAGATTAGTGAATAAATTTGACCAGACTGTCTAATCCTGGTCAGATAGCCCTTAGGTAGAGTAATTTATTAACCCAACAGTTTAATCTGGGTTAATTGTCCTAGGGAAAAAGGTTAGTTTCTTTATTTGCTTCACCACCCTTGAAACCAGATTGATGAAAATGCTACACCATGTCTCCATTGCCTAAGAATAGTTTAGATGATGTCCCCTTGGTGGTGTCTATGTGAAAAATTGGGAACATCCCATAAAATGCTTTATATCGTAAGTTTTTCCCCTAGTACATATTTTTTCGCCCCTAGATTATGTTTCCTGCACATCCCGACGGTTCTAATCAAGGCGCCAAGATCTACGGTGCAGAGCGCATTCCAGACCCCCCTTACCATTCTGCTTTTAACCCGGAGGGGCGGGGGGGCGGGGGTCCGGAATCGGTAATAACATGGGCGCGCATCTAGAGAGCCCAGAATAGAGCACTTAAATCAACGGTCTACAATGGATTCCAGACCCCCCCATCCCTTCTGCCTTTAATGGAGGGGGGGGTCCGGAATGAGTATTAAGGAGCGCGCTAAGATCTGCGGCCAGGAAACAAGCACGCAGATCAATGGATCACAATGGATTTCAGACCCCCCTGGTGTTCTGCCTTTAACCGAGGGGGGGGGGTCCGGAATGGATATTCCCTTCAGCAGGCCCCCGATCATGCGTGGCGTCAGCTTATTGGTCCTCAAGTCCCATCCCACACATGCTATCTGATAGCCCCGTCACTGATGGACGTCATCCTCCACTGAGTCCACTTGTCCCACTGGTTCCCGGGGTCGTGTCTCATCCCATAACTTATGTCAGTCCTCGCTGTCAGTCCTTTACCCTTTTCACTCATGACCAGCCCCTTATGGCGACTGTCATTTCCCATCACCTCCAATCCCTAGCAACCACGTCAACCATCCGTATGTTTTGGCCACCGTCACCTGCCATATCACCCCAAGTGGCCCGTTGTTCATTAATTATTGGATAACATACCCGTTGTCATGCTGACCGTTTTCCCGCGTCCAACCGAACCCAGTTTAAATAAAACTACCATTTTCCCTCTTTATTCACTATTCCTCCATTGCACCAGAAAATTTTACCCTTACGCCTCCATTTCTTTTCCACCACCTTCATCCACAGTCAGTCTACCCCACTTACATCGTGTTTATTGCAGGTACTGTTGCAGAAATGGTGTCAAAACCAAGACAAGTGGAAGGAGAAGAGAATCCTTTTCTTCCTCCTCCCGTCGACCTAGACAAAATCCCATTGGTCGATAAAGATATATTGATCACAGATACTATAAGCGATTTCGACTTCTCAGATCTCCAGTCATGGCTCAGGGAGGTGTTCATGGACCAGAGCGATGAAATTGGACTCTGGGAGTCCAATTTACCCCTGTACCTTTTTCCCCAGATCCACCATTTCCCCGAGTTCGCCCTCAAATGCCAAGCCCATTATATTCCCGACCAGAGGGCCATCGTTTCATCATCTGGAGACGTCGTATTTTTCATCACCCCTGAAGACATTGACCATATGATGCAAATTCCCCATGCTGAATCTGCGTCCCCTTTCAATTTAGAAATCCTCACTGAGTTATATCAGAAAATGACCTTTCCCCAGAGAGCTCAAATATTCGAGCTTTTCTTCCCCACTTCCGCTCAATTCCCTTCCACAAATCCATCTTACCCGTCATCCATGTTCTCCACCAAAGGAAACCAAATCATTTCCTCCCTTTGTGCCCTGCTGGGCTACTATTCTGACCAATGGGTGGATGAGCCCATCTTGTGTTTTCTATCTATTTTCTCAAATGATGAAAAGCCCACAACGCAGTTCAATTATAGCACCTTCTTGGCCGACAATATTCACGAACAGTTTGTGAATTTCAGCACAGAGGGCATGCTCATATATTCTTCTATACTTATGTACATGTTCGTTTACTTTCAAGCCGACAAATTCAGTTTCTCCATGCAAAAGATGGACGCAGATGGAAGGCCACTGCCAGTCACAACATGGACTTCTCTTCTAAAGCACAACTCCACAGAGTATAGCTTTAAGGTTTTCATTGATCTTTTCTATCACCTAGTGGTAAGCATGCTGAGCGGCAGGCCTGAACCACGAATAAATGACGAGGTCCAGAGAATTCTACATCTTTTGGACAATGCAAAGACAGGAGACTGGTACCTGTATCAAAACCACACTGAGATCAGAGTTTTCGGGTGCAAATTGGCACCCTACAAGCTGCCAAAGTACGTCCCGGTAAGAATCTTTGCATTAGAGTATATTAGACAGATTATGAATTCAGACGACATTCATTTCGTCTCATTGAATAAAAAGCAGCAACTGCGCATCAATGGGCAAATTGGCTCCTTCATTTGCAACAGTCGAGGTGCCGGAGAAGAAGTTGATCGAATGCTGAAGGAGATGATTTTTTTTATGAGTTTCACATGGCACTATGATCCATGTGGGATCATTTCAGAAATGTGGGTGAGGAATAAGAATATCCCGTATGTGCATGCGTCCAAGCCCGAGATCGAAAAATTTGCAAATCAGACAGTATGGGTGCCTGACACCTTAGTCGAAATGGAACAACAAGTTGAAGTGGAACAGCAGGTGCCCTTAACGAGTGTACCCCCCACTACCACTCCTCAGTTCCCTAAGGAAAAAAGGCCTCGACAAGAGTCATCTCCACCTATAACGGAGGTGTCATCAGAGTAGTTCAAGATGCACACAAAGAGGCCAAAGACAATTTCAATGCCTCGCACGACAGTAGAACAAGAAGTCCCGCCTACCACATTAACTACCCTAGTGATCAAGCTGGTCACTCTACCTTTTGGTTCGAGCTAGCATAAGGCAATCACAAGATAAATACCAAAGAAGTCTACTGACTTCCCCTTAGACACTCAGCAAGGCAAGACTGGGCCTAAATTGGGCATCTTCGAAAAATATGAGATGATCAAGAAGAAGAATCAAACCTTGACTAGCAGCACTTATGCCCAGTTTTGGAAACAAACGTCGACTGCGCAACATAGATTGTTGTCTACATTTGACACAAAGAAGGGTAGGATGCACATGGATTCCCTCCAAGCGTAGGTACTGGATCCCAAGGTGATCTCAGACTACAAGAGGGCCACCTTCGAATTCCAGGCGAAGGATGTACACCTAGCAGATCAGATGGATCTACACAAATAAACAGGGGAGATGGTTTTTCACACATTGGCACATGCTTCATCTTCTGCAGCGAAATTTCAGGTATCATTTAACAATGCTCAAATGCAGCTCAAGTTGGAGAAGATATCTTCTTTTGCGAAGGACAATCGAATCAAAACGTTGGAGTAGCTAGTCCTGAAGATTGGCTATGATCCCTCGAATGTTAAAGCTGCAGAAGAAATGATCAAGAAGAAGAATGCAGACATCGCTTCCCTAAGGAAACAGCTAAAACTCCTGCCTACAAAAGACTCACAGGTGAAAGAGTTAGCAGAAAAAGAAGGCGAGAAGGACGAAATGCTTAAGCTGCTCATGGAGCAGAATGCCCAGCTCAAAGAGATGGAAGCAGAGATGGAGAAACTTCTAAAGGAGAAAGAATAGCTGAATTATATGGAGGCCATTCCATTGATTGCTATCCCAATCTTAGGGACAAACACAGCAACAGTAACAACACTTCCATCCGCGACACAAGTGACACCACAGGAAGGCACAACCGATATTGCCAAATCAATGGAGAAAATGAACCTGCAGGAGACAGAAATCAGCAGGCTTAAGAAAGAAGTTGAGAACCTCCAGGAACTCAAAACCTCTTTCCAGATCAGTCTGTCCAAAGAGAAATAGGTAACTGAGCATCTAAAGAAGGAACTACAACAACTCCACCAACAAAACATGGCAGGGAAGACTTTGGCTGAGGTCAAGGAGAATGTATGGACAAATATCACAAAGTCCATGAATGAAATCTGGCCCATGATTCAAATCATGTTTGAACATAATGAGTTGGTCCAGAGGAGTAAACAGGCCATTGAGAAGATCAGAGTGGAATTGGGAGATAGACCAACTCAGGCAAATGATATAATTAGATTCCTCAATTCCAAGACCAGAGCAGAGCTGGAAGAGTTGAATATAGAGGATAGAACAGAAACCATCCTTGAAGTCAAAAGGGTTTTGACCAAGAGGGGATTGATGCTTCAGCTATAAGAAAAGGTTCAGACCATGGACCTAGGAGTACAAATTTTTTTCAGTAAGATTGATGCTCTCCAAAAGAAAGGCCTACCTGGTCTGAAGGTCATTAATGACAAACTAATGACACTCCAGGATTACAAGAAGAAATTAACGGAGGTGTCTAAGGATGGTTCAAGGTTTGCTAGCATAAAAGGGAGCATCACTGGCAAATAATTCCTGGACGCCCTTCAATTTGACATTAGCATTCAGCACGAGATCCGTTACATTTTCCTCACTAAGCCCACATTCACCAAATATACAGAAATGGACGAAGTGTATCGGAGACTTCTCAAAGTCACGGTGCCTAGTCACATCAGATGGGAGGAACTCTACGATCTGCTTGATTAGCACATGAGCTGTCCAGATCCAGTCACCTGTCCAGTCAGAAGAGGTTGTGCAGAAACCTCGCCAACGGCCTACCCCAGAATTTCCGCGTGCAGTTGCACCAAGTCACCAAACAGTTTTGATCAGTTAAATTAGTTAGACTAAAAATAGAATGAGCACGTCCTGATCAGTTATGACAGGAACGTTTGTATTTTGAATTATAAATATTTCACTTTTCGAAGTATTGAGGGTTGTTGATTCTCACACCTTGACGCTATCAAACTGTAACTATTTTTTAAGAGATCTGCCATTAATAAAGAGGAATCACTTTATAGGATTCTTGCGTGTCTTCACTGGTGACGTTTTTCTCTAAGTTGAATGTTTTCCTTGCTTTGTGATCATATTGTTTTCTGAAACTAATCTTTAAAAGTAACATATGTTGCAGGATTTATCTTAGATACCCTGTTTCCGAATTTAAAGGTTTTAATGTTTATCTTCTAAGGTTTTCAATTAAGAAATTCTTAACTTCTTCTTAGTTGAGTGATCTTTCTCATATTTTCTTCTGTCCATTATTTAAATTATTAAAGATCCAGTGAGTATATTATCTTGCCCTATTGAAGTATTTCTTTCGCGTTTATGGTTTATTTCTCATGTTGGTTTTAACATAGACCCCATAGCCCAATGGAGGTGTAGACTATCTCAACCAATTCTAAAAACACTTTACAACAAAACCTACCTATCTTTTTAACTAGCCTAATATCTGAAGTTAAAAAACAAAGCTAAATCATATAGAGAGATCCCTCTCTGAAGCTGGAAGGGCTAGATTCCAAGCTTTAAAAGAGGTTGGATAAGTTACCTTTGTAAATTTCTTCTGTTTCAACCTCTAGGAAATTTACCAAGTGCTAACATGGACTAACAAATGGATGCAGGATCCTAGAAAGAATTTTCTGCAAGTTAGCTATCACGATTCTAGTGAGCAGTATAGAAGAGGCTGGGGATCATTTAAAATAAAGAGAGGATTAATCCTATGTTACATTTGCAGAAAACCAAGCCATCTAGTTAAATAATTCCATGGTAGAAGACCTAGTTTTCTCTGTTGTAAAGATAGGGATCATGAGGTATTTGATTTCCCTAGAATGATTGCTAAGCTTGAAAGGATAAATCTGAATCAAGAAGAGCATAAGGCAGATCCAAAAGAGGCAGAAACGTAGCAAGAATCAGAGAAAGTATTTATACATATGAAAGAAACCCTGAAGGAACATAAAGATGTATGATTACCAGAGATATTCAATGAAAAGGAGCAAGTCAAAGGAAGAATAGGGGAATTCGACATTGACTATATTCTTGATGAAGAAACACAAGTGAACATTATGCCAGAAAGAACTTGGAAATCTATAGAGAAGCCTACCCTGATTCCTTCGTTGGGAGGAATAGGACTATTCAGAGGAAAACTGGTGATGTTATGTGGAAAAATCCCTCAGATACCTATGACAGTGAATGGAACTTTGACAAAAAATGATTTTGAGATTATCAAATTTAGTGAGGACACCGCCCCATTTACTATGCTACTCGGAAAACCTTGGATTGAAAGAGATCAAGCTAGAAATAAGGAAGAAGATGAGGTTTTAGAACAACAAAGATAAGAGTTAAAATATTTCATGACTAAAAGGATCGCACAATTGATAGAAGAACAAGAGAACCACTCGAATCCATCTGACACTAGAAGCCTAGATGTTGAGGCCAAAGCTACCCAAAAGGATGAAATTTCTACCCCATATAAAGAAGAAGTGATATACATAAATCCTAGGAGAGAATATCACCAACACGAAGTGACTATGTCTGAGGAGAATAAGAGTCAAAATGGGAAGAGAATCACCGAGACAAAGCTCACTAGAAAAAAGGATAGAAATGTAAGTAAGAAGAAGGCTAAGATTGAAAAATTACAGAAGATCCTAGAGGGTACCTCGCAGTAAGACACTTTATAGAATTATAGCTTCGTCGAGATATCAGAAAAATGACATATGCCACTTTGTTGAGGCGAAGTAATGTAGCCATTGGAAGCCAATATAACCGTTCGAATACCACTCTAAATGGGTCAGAAAGCATTTATGGCTCGCCACTAGACCGTTCGACCACGCCATAATGGACAAAACATAAGTTAATGCAGCCTCATACCCGTTGCAAGTAGACCATTGCTAAGCTTCCCTACTTATTCCGTCATGCCATGCATCGAGAATAATATTTACTAAGTGAGAATTTGAGCCTAAAACTTGAGATTACTTCACCATGTGATCATTTCCTTGTTCCCATATCGTTCACTGTAGTCTCTGAATTCATTTTACACCTGAGCTAGTTGACCCAAGCTTGTATGTCAGACAAGCTCAACGCTGTTGAGAAAGTAGTTGAAGAAGCTTTGATTGACTTAATGACTGAGAGAGTCATGTCGGAGCGAGGATTATCTACAAGAGTCCAAGCATCATCAATGAGAGGACCCCAAGCCTCCCCTTCCACTGCTCGCGTCAGTCCATCCCGACCGACCGATGAGAAACAGACCAAGCACAGGGATGACATCGCAAATGCCAAGCTTATCCCACGCATTCTACCTACTTACTTACCACCTCTAAGCGGTGCCATCAACCATGATAGTGTACCTCACGACTTTGAGTACACTTTGATCACTACATACCTTCCGAAAGGGGTGCGCGCAGTTCGTGCTGACCAGGATAAGCTCACAACACTGAAATTTAGTGATTTTAACCTTGGAGATCGTAAGGTATACAACATGTTATCCCCACATAAGTACTTAACTAGGACCAAAGGCAAGAATTCTAAGATTGTCCCACAGTCATGGACCCAGAACCTCGCGCAATCCAATCTGCTTAATGTAATGAAAATCCCACACTTCGATCAACAACGAGAAGTCAATGCATGCATCAAGTTATTGCTTTCCTTCTACCATGGAGTATGCTTATGGTTGGACCTCCACATCACTGTGGATCTAACCTTGATCAATTGGATCATAGGCCTTAATATGCAACGCCCTGACCCACATGAGTTTTACCCTGGAAAGACCTCAGACCAAGCACTAGCGCAGGGGATAAAAGAAACTTATGGCGATGTCGAGAAAGGCACGCAAGGCTACAAGGTAGTCTCTATCCAGAGTGGCACAGTGTGCCTTGCGTGTTAGCTAATGGCGGGAAAGCTAGTTCGCAAGAACATACCAACACAAGTGACTAGATTCATAGTTGACCTGGCAGGGAAGTGTGCCAAGGGACTACAGATGAACTAGGCATGGTACCTTGTAAACCAGCTAGAGCTTGATTGAAGAGAAGCGGAAGACCAAGGGTACGAGTTCCACTTTAGTTGGTTGCTCATACTAATTTATTTAATCACTTAGGAGCTACCAAAAGGTGCCACTTTTCCAGAGATCGAACCCTTTGAACCACTGGCCACGAAGTTATGTACATTGTGGTACTCCAGCGACATGAACAAGTAGTGGAAGTCCAATGTTGTCTTCCATGCTTATTACAACCAATTGGAGAATCCAATCCAGTCTACACCATATCTCACCCCAAACACACTTCATAGGTTTATACCTTTGATAAAATTCAGCGTGGACCACCACTTCACCTGTATCATAGTGCGCGTTGATGAGCACAAAAAATAGCTCCAATCATACTACAAGTTGACATAAGAAGACTTGGAGAATATTATCAAGGAATAGTTAGAAAACCTCCTTGTTACAGTGGACCCTGCAGAAATTTCTGATGTGGAAATCCATGAAGCTATGCTGGATACACCTGGACCAAACAAGACTAAGAAGGATGATGAAGTTCAAGATATCCATAGCACATCCATGAAGACTACATTGATATCACCTGCGGAGGTGATGGTGAAGAACTCAGTGGCAAAGAGGTTGAGAAAAACAAAGGCGAGGTTACTCCACCTAGAGAGGAGGTGGATCCCACTAAGAAAATGTAGATTACCCCACCAAGGAGGATCTGGCGAGGTGTGCGCAGATCTCCTATCCTATGCGGAGTACAATTTTGAGCTCTGTTTTGTAACCTAACTGACCAAAGATAATAAATAAGAAGAAGACTTTGTGGACGTAGCCCCAGGGTGGGGGTGAACCATGGTAACTCTATGTGTTTTTATCGGTGCTTCGACGTAATGTGTTGGTAGATTTCCATGTGTTGTGCTTTTATATGATTATGCTATGTGCTTTGCTATGATATACTTAGATAGATCCACTTTTCTTTGTTCTTCTTATATGTATGGGTGTAGATCTGACATATATGAAAGTGTTGAGTGCTAAACCTATTTTTTTGTTGCTAAGTGCTAACTTAACCTAGATCTAAGTGAATGTTGTGGTTCTCTGTTCCATCTACAAAGTGCCATGAGGGTTAAATATTGATGAATGATCTATGCTAAAGTGTTTTCTAAGAGTTAGAATCACAGATTTGTGTCCCAGCTAAGGTTGCAGACACCTGAGTCTTGCAACCACCCCTTTCTCTACCTTGGGTGAGACTTCATCTGCTTCGCAGGTGTTGTCGAAAGGGCCAATAGTTAGGGTTTTTTTGGTGCATTGTTGAATCATTGAACCATGGGTCTACCCCTATGCCAACATATTGATAAGGTTGTCATCTAACCCAAAGGTCCACCAAGTAATTGATATAATTTTTGTTGACATTCCAGAAGTTTATGGCTTATTTTTAGTAGAGATTGGTCAAAGCAGTTACATGGTTATTTTGCTACAGATTGGTCTCATCTGTGGTTTCCAGAAAATGGAAAGCCTAACAAGATCAAGATAAACATAGAACGTTACCTCAAGTACATTATTACAGATTTAAACGATCCCAATGAGCCTTTTAATACCATTGTAAATACAACTAAGGCACGGGGAATGAATACCTTTTTTGGAAATTTCGTGACTGAAATATCCTCTATCACCAACCCAGAACAACAATCAAAAATATCATCCTATACTCATATGAAAAATCTGAAAAGTAAATCGAACATTGCTGATGACGAAGAAATATGGTCATTATACTTTGATGGATCTAAATCCTGAGAAGGGGAAAGCATTGGTTTTATACTGATCGATCCCAAAGGTAATACAAAATTTATTGCTTGTCGATTAGAGTTTGAATGTACTAACAACACAACAGAATATGAAGCACTTATGCAGGGACTGAAGAAGGCATTAGATCTTGATGTACAAAACTTGGTAGTATTCAGTGACTCTGAAATCGTAGTCAAGAAGGTAAAAAACATTATTAATTGTTTATCACCTCATCTAAAAAACTACCAAACCAAGGTATGGAGTTGAATACTTAAATTTCTCTCTTTTAACATAAATTCCATTCCTAGGTCGAGTAATTCAGAAGCTGATTTATTAGCTAATGTTTCCTCAAAATTGTTTCCTATTGAGGGTCTTTGTCCTAATGCATTCTCGGTTGAATTGTTATTTAGGCCATTGATTCCTGAAAACATCACCAATTGGTGAGTGTTTTATTAAAAACAACAAATCATCAATTTTCTGCATATGGAGGACACTTTCCAAGATGCGGTAATAGATAAAAGAAACCACAATGAAAAACTCTGAAATTTCACGATAATATCCGACCCTCATTCTGCGGAAATATCATCTGAGTTGGTAAACTCTATCCCCAAATATGTTGTTATATTAAATAAATTTTATGATTTACATGACAAGTTTAGGGGGGTAGTCAATTGCAAAACGAATGTTCCTTATTACTATATGAAATTGTAAATTTACGAATGCAAGATAATCCTCAAAATATCAATCTAGGAAAAGGGTGTTCTGAACAAGAGAGATCTGCATTCATAAAATTGTTCAAAGAATTAAAATATGTGTTTTCTTGGACATATGATGATCTAAAAACTTTTGATCCAAACATAATACAACATGTAATTCCCATGAAGCCCCAAACCCAACCTTTTCAGCAAAAACTGAGAAAAATGCATTCTAAATTAGAACCCACAGTAAAAAAGGAACTAAATAAATTACTCACTGCCAAGATCATTTTTCCAGTCTGACATACTCAATGGGTATCCAAATTGGTCCTGGTAAGAAATAAAAATGGGGAAATTCAATTTTCAGACAACTTTCACAATTTGAACTGAGCCTCTGATAAAGACAATTACCCCGTTCCCCAATGGAACAAATTTTGAAACAAGTATATGGTTCTGAGAGACTATCCTTATTATATGGTTTCTTAGGGTATAAACAGGTCCTTATGTCTCCATTAGATTAGTTGAAAACTACTTTTCGTACCCCATGGGACACTTGCACATATAGAAAAATGCCTTCCAGGTTGATTACTGTCGGGGCCACCTTCGAGAGGGAAATGGACATTTCTTTTTGTGGCCTTATAAATCAATCAATTTTTGTCTACCTGGATGATGTCACTGTCTTTTTGAAGAACAATAAATATCACCTATCGCATCTTAGGGATGTGTTAGAACGATGTCACAAATTCAATATTTCACTCAATCCTAAGAAATCAGTCTTTGCAGTAGAACAAGGAAAATTAATTGGATTTATAGTCTCTAAATATGGAATGATAATTGATCTTGAACGAACCCAAGACATTGCCAACCTTCCTCCACCTTCTTCCGAAAAGGCAATGAAATCCTTTCTGGGTAAAATAAATTTCTTTAGACGATTTGTTCCAAGTTTTTCTAAGATGGTTAGACCTCTAAAAAACCTGATAAAAAAAGATGTACTATACAAATGGGGATCACAAGAGAATCAATCTTTTAATTCCATTAAAAGATCTATAACTGAAGCTCCCTCCTTGATGAGTCCTGATTTCTCCCAGGATTTCACATTATATACTTTTGCATCCGAAAGATCTTATGTTGTTGTGCTCACATAGAAAAATGTTGAAAACAATGAGATACCTATTTCATTTATAAGATCCTCCTTTAAAGAAGCAGATTTAAATTACCTTGTAATATATCAATAGGAATACATTGTTTTCAAAGAAGTTAAACATTTCAGATATTACCTTTTGAAATCCAAGATAAAATTCGTTGTTCCTTACCCTGCTGTAAGAAATTTGTTAGTGCAGAAGGAGCTAGGGGAGAAAAGGGAAAATTGGATGACATCCCTTCAGGAGTATGATCTCAAAATAGTACCTGCACAAATTGTTAGAGGTCAAGGCCTTTGAAAATTGGTAGCCAATTTAGTTAAAAAATTAGAAAATCAAATAATGATATCAACTGCAAATCTACATAACGAAACACAAAACTGTTGTACACAAACTATATCTAATTCATGGTATGTTGATATCAAATTTTATTTTCTACACGGAATTACTCCTCGTAACCTTGATCCAAAAAATAGAAGAGCACTAAGGATTAGATATACATCTTTTCAATTAATTAATGATATATTGTTTTGAAATAATTTTGAGGACATTTTTTTGCGTTGCCTAGAAAAAGAAGAATCTGAAAAGGTGTTAGCTAAACTGCATTCCGACAATGTTGGGGGTCATTTTGGTGGAGATACAACCACCCACAAAGTACTCAGGGGTGGCTAATATTTTCCCACCTTATTTAAAGATGCTCACACTTTGGCCTGCAAATATATAATCTATCAAAAGGGTGCAGGATGGGTCAAGAGGGATGCTTTCCCTTTACAACCTATTACAATGGACACACCTTTTCAGTAGTGGGGCCTAGATATTATAGGACCAATTAATCCACCTTCCTCACAGAAACACAAGTATATTCTTACAACAACATATTATTTTATGAGGTGGTCTAATTCTTTACCATTAAAAGTAGTAAACACAAGTCATCTAGTTTCATTTTTAAACTCTCATGTTATCACTCATTTCCAAATACCTGAGTGTTTAGTTTTCAAAAATGATTCTTATTTTTCTTCCCTGGATATTAATGTATTTTATTTAGAAAAAGGGATTAAGATAAAATATTTTGTCAATTATTACCCCCAAGGAAATGGTTTGGCCGTGTCAACAAATAAAAATCTAATCAAAATAATAAAAACAATAGTGTCATAAAATCATAAAAATTGGCACAATGTGTTGTACAAGGCACTTTGGCTGATAGAGTCACTCCAAAAGATTCCATTGATAATTATCCTTTCTTCCTCGTTTACGAACGAGAAGCCATCCTTCCTCCACACGTCTTGCTCCCTTCTTTGCAATTATTGCAGAAAGTTCAGAAATAAGAATGTTCCCCGTTGGAGAATCGGATAAATGATTTACTAAAAATGGAAGAAGTAAGGACACAAGAAAAACATAAATTACATCAACATCAACAAATTGTTAAAAGCTAGTTTGATACAATTTCGTCCTCAGAAATAAATTTTAATGTAGGGGATTTGGTCCTCAAATGGGATGAAGCACACAAGAATAAAGGAGAACATACTAAGTTTCAAAACCTGTAGCTGGGGCCTTTTCTCATTTATGAAAAATTGGGTCCTAGTTCTTTTCGTTTGCACAACTTAGAGGGATAGCCAGAAAATTTTCCAGTGAATGGCCAGTTTCTCAAGAAATACTTCACTTGAGAAAATCAGACTTACCCCCTGTAAATATCTCTAGCTTACGTTTTTATTTTCTTTTATTTTGGTTTTTCATTTTTTTTTGTTTTTTTTTTGTTTCCTTAATAATTATTTTTGAATCACAATTCATTATTGAGGGGAATCAGATATTTCACTAGAACTAGTTGAAACAGTTCAATGCATCTTCACATTAAGTTCTAAACTCAGATTAGTTATGATAAGTCATTGCCAAATCATTTTTCCTGGTTTTTGTTGAAGTCTCAGGGAAATATGACTATCTTTAAAACTTCTTATGCCGTCCCTATTTTAATGAGATCAACTCAAAGAACTTGCCCATTCTCGAGATGATTTCTTGATTGAAATCTAAATGTACAAATCATGATGAAAATTATCAGTTCTTAAAGAACGAAAAGAAATATCAATGATTAATCCTATGACTGCCTGGCTGTGAAATCTTCAGTATCACCTGACTCTCTCATTATTATGAAGTTTATGAAAATTTTATAAACAATTATAGAGAGTTGGAAGCACTTTAATGTGTGGGAATTGTGTGTAAGCCCATCAGGATACTGAACATGTCTGTTGGCAGCGGGTAAATGCACACATGATACCAAGACAACTTTGTTGGGGTATTGAATTGGCCTACTGGCAGTGAAGCAATGTTGAGTTCAACATCCTTCATGTATGTTTTTAAATTGATTGAATATAAATATATTTTTATCATATATGGATGACTTTTGGATGGGATCGAAGTACTCAAGAGAGTTAAATGGAATACTTTGCGAGGCTATAAACACCTGCTAGAAGCAATGGCCCTGTCAACAGTATTGGAGTTACTTGTATAAATATTATTACCCCTTTGATCAAAATGAAATTTTGGATTACAATATTTTTGGCAGAACTTTCTTCGATGGTATGACTGTGTTAATTTTCTGAGTTAATGTCAAAATGCTTGATTTGTTTCTTAATTGTTTTTAGTGACTATCTGATGTGTATTTTCCCTAATATGAATTTTTGATGATGCAGAGATAACTGCTTCACCCAACGAGTCTCCATTATTGGTAGCCAAATATTCATGTTGTTTTCGTCGATATTTAAAACATACTTTTGATGAAAGAAAAATTTAATAGCTTCCTCTTTGTGTCTGGGAAGACTTCAATTATGATTTTTGTTTTGAAAAATCACTTGATTGGTTGTTGTGTGTTTTTGAGTTCATTTCTTTCAATAAATCTTTTGTTTATTCTTGTTCAATGTCATGACTGTTTAATCATGAAATTGAAACTATCTTGGTTTAAACACGCCATATAGATTCTAAAGCTTCTCCTTGTGAAATTGGATGAATACTTAAAAACATCTAGTGATCTTAAGAACCTTAAAAAGTATTGAGCTTATCGTTTTGTGAATTGTTTCTTTACCATTAGTATATTAGTTGATCACCTTTGGGGTATGACTTAATCATTTTTTTCATTTGGAGTTTTGATTACCACCTACCACCTCCACGATCACTCATGAAGCTAAAACTTTGATATAACTTTGAAATATGAACGTTATCCCCTATTGTTATATCACAGTCTAATCGTTGTTGTACATGACTATCAACCATGCTCTGAAAAAAATTACACCCTCGTCCTACTGGCTTAAGATCACATTCATTACCTTGGTGGTGGTGCTTCATTTTTTGGTTAGGTTGTCAATAAAGGAGGTAGTTTTCAATTATGCATTTCCTCTCTTTCAACATTCAATCAACAGCCTGAGTGGTGGTTATGGTGGCCTTCTCTCGAAGCCTTAGTTATCGGGCCATCTCCAAAAATGCAGAACTTATCATTCATATCAGGCGGTTTCAAACAAAGGACCCTCTTTGCTACACTTGATGGCATATGATGATCAAGCCCATGGCCCCTGTGGTAAGGATAGATTCAAATGGATCACAAGAATTTCTCTCCCACGATCATGTTGTGGATGATCTCACAGTCTTTGGGTCGATTAAGTTCATACAGTCATTCGATGGTTTTAACCTTGAAGTCGCTCAATCTTTTTCACAGACCTTCGATGGTGCTAGGGCCAAAATAGGTGATTTACAGCTGCACTTCCGTGAGGAATCGATTGCAGAATCCATAGGCTTGTCCCGAGAAGGAGATCACTAGTTCAAGAATCTCAAATTCGAAGGTATCCCTTGGTTCCTGTTAATTGTTTCCAATAAGTCAGGCTACAAGGTCAAAGGTACACCCATAATTTTGTTTAAACCTCAATGGCACAGTTTACTATTAATAATCAAGCAATTCGTGACCTGCGAGGGATGATATGGATTTGTATTCCTATTTCATATTTGTTTGTTAATGGTTTTCTTAGGGTTTGGTTTAAACATGTCATTTTACCTACTTAAAAGCCTTCAAAAGATGGCTAGATTTTACCAAAGGAAAAACCCTAATGCATAATCCAGTCTCTTTCATCATGGCCTAATTTGAGTCTTGGTCATTTCCCAATTGTCAAAGGTTGGGGATAACTAGACACATTTCATGGATAGGAATGGTTTCACTCCACTCACATCTGAAACAATAATCAACTCACCCTTGCATTTTGACGATCCCACCAACCTTTGCCAATCGAATCACTCTATGCGAGACCTTCATGTTGAATTTCAAGAAGACCCTATGTCAATTACCAAAACCCTTGTTGATTTGCATAAATCAACCAAAGGCACACACCAGAGGCACGGTTTCGTTCCTAAAAAATCCTTAAAAGATGTGTTGGATAAATTTAAGAGCAAGGTCCTTGTTATTCCTAATCCTGGGCAAGATGTGGTTAATAAAAATGAAATTAAAACCAAGAAATAGGGAAAGCATAAAACATAGAGGGTTCTAGATATTGATTTCAAGAACAAAAGGAATGACCAACTCCTTTCGAGAATGGTTAGGAATCAACATCACAGCCACAAAAAATACTATCCCTATTATTGATGTTGAAGACCGGATCTTTGTTGATGATACTAGCGTTGATTTACCCCAATATGATCTCATGTCTAATTTGCCTCATTTTTTAAAGGAACAAGAAGGTTTCTCAGGTATTCAGTATGACATAAAAAGTATTATGGAATGGGGTGAACCTATTACTACAGATCAAACTCATCCATTTCCAAATTTAGAACCGGTGTATTGTGAAAGTTGTTTTGACTGAATCCAAAGATAGTATGTTCCATGTATCAAACTAGAGATGATCTAATATGTTAACTCTTGAAATTGTCACTATAGATCCCTATTAGACTTATCACATGTGACTTTCCCAGAACAAGAGAAATAACAAGGGAAAATAACAGACGAACAATATTCTTCTAATTATTTCTTCATGGTAACCTGCCTAGAACAAGAACAAGAGTAAGAACAATAAAAAAACTTCTCTAGTGTTGTGACCAATCATTCCTTCATGGTAATTGTTGGAGGCAGGCCAAAGTGGAAAAGCATGGCACTTTGGGAAAGAAATCATGCATAAGGGAAGTGGAAGCTGGAAGGAAACACAACATACATGCATGCAAGGAAAGAAACAATTGGAAGAAAGAACAACACGTGCACATGGGAGGAAGACCTAACGACGGTAGGGTTAGGGTTTTGGTAAGGTGTTGTAAATGGTTGAAGAGCCTGAAATGTATAAATATACATACTTAGGTATCATAAGGGGTTCAGTTCGGATTATTTTTATTGTTGTAGCTATGCATGAGTTGAGGCGATATGTAATGTTTTGCAGTATAAGCCATTTTTGTATAAGTTGTTGAGCTAGAGAAAATGAAGGAGGGTAGATATTGAGGGTTAGTTCACCAACTGGGGATCCTAGTGCCTGCTAGTCCACCTCATTGTTGGCCCTTGATTATGGAAGGAAGCAAAGATTGAGGAAGAAAAGGTCAAACACGAACTACGCGGGAGACACAGTAAATTCCACTGAGTCGAAGTGAGCAAAAGAACAAGAAAGATGGAGCGAAGTGCAAAAAAGCAAGCCATTGGACGAGGAGATTAGGGATGACAGACCAGAAAGAAAGAAGGAGCATGGACAACTCAAAAATCTAATAAATCCATCATTGGATGCTTTGGAGCACCGTGTGATGAAGAAGGAAAGATAGGCTGGTGAAGTCCGGAAAAGAGGGTCAAGTTGACCTAGGGTTTTGTTATCTAGGGTTTTGGAACCTAGGTTCTGAACTAAGGCTGTTGGTGAGGGATTGTAATGTATAAATAAAGGTCAAGAGGACCTGGGTGTGTTGTGTGTGGTTTTTGGTCATTGAGTATTGGTATGATATTGTTGATATAGCTCTGTTGTGAAGGGAGAAGATTGTATTGTGAAATCTTCGGCTCTGTGAGAAGGTCAAGTCCTGAAGCCGGGTGCATAGGAAGGGGAGATAAAGAGAAAATAAGAGACAAGATATGTTGACTAAGAGCACAGATCAGAACTGTATGCTTTACCTTAATAAATCATAAGCACAGTTCTATGGACGTAGCCCTAGAGGGAGGGTGAACCACAAATATTTTTTGTCGTATGTGTGATTGATGTTTGGATATTTGTCATTGTTATACTGTTATTTACATTATTGTGTTATATCATATGTATAGTTGCTTAGAGTAGATCTAGCTAATAACAGATATATGAATGTTTCATTATTGTTGTATTAGTTCCACTTGATATTCCTCTGGTTGTAGAAATCACTATCTTGCAACCCCCCTCTTAGCTACTTCGGGTGAGACTGCATCTTCTTCGCAGGTGATGTCGAAAGGGCCAGTAGCTAGGGCTTGTTGGTGCACTCTTGGAGTCAACCTAGGGTCTGCCCCTGTGCCAACAAATGGTTCCTTTGTCGAGACAAGAATCCGTTTAAGGGAATGTCAAGGTGGTCCCCATCAAAACTGAGATTCAAAAGTGGATAGAGGATCAAGACAAGGACTTCGTTGAAGCCCAGAATAAGAACCCTAAACTGAGTACTGAAGATTCTCTACAAAGATACATCTTCACCGACATTCACGAGATCTTCTTTCGGGGAATCCACCAAGAGATATTTGAATGGTTGGCTAGGTTAGTCGATACCTAGTTCGAGATCAGATCTAGACCTCCTATGGTCTAGACGTGGATTTGGTTAAGAAGGTTAAGAGAGTTGAAAACATTGTATCAAGGGTTGTATATCATTGGTTTGACAGTACCATTGGAGGGTATATCACTGAGTTTGTTGTTGATAGAACATAATCATATAGCTAGGCCGAGAGATACTTCTTCAAAGGACACAGCGAAATATTTTTATAATTTCTGAAGCTAAGAATCAAGAAGTTGTTGCATGAAAAGAACATCTTGAAGATACAGTAGATTGGTTGGATCTAAAAAGGCTAATGTTCAAGAATTCAGACAGTGACAGTGACACAGAAGCAGGACATACATGTAGTGGGAAAGTATTCTGAGGGGTTCACCTTGAGAACTTGTTTAAGAAAAAATACAAAGAAGAGGGTTTCTACAGTGGAGAAGAGGTAGATCTAACCGATGAAGAACAATCAGAGCCCACCAGAACATAAGAAGGGGAAGTTGAAGAAATTCACCAAAGCGAGCTAGAAACCTCAAGAACTGTGCAGACTACTGAAGTAAGTAACATTAATCCTCTTATTGTCTCAACAGTACCTAGCAGTCAGAATAGTCAAAACCACCAGAGTCCTCATAGCACTATTGCTGGTAGCTTAGTATCTACTCAAACAAGAAGCCTAGTCATTCCTATGGAAGTGTTGAGAGGGAAATCCCCTTACGAACTAGCAAAGAGGGTTATATTATGCATGCATATATGACCAAAAGAAATCTACTTTCTACCTTTGTCCCCAGACTTAAACCCCATTCCTTTTTAGCAAATACATGGTTAGAGAAACATACCTTGTTCCGGACGTTCGATGTCGATCCCCCTTTACGCTTGATCACTTGTTGGCAGCTATCCTCTCAAGATTGACCTGTGTACAAAACAAGCAACAAACTACACATGCATTTTACCTATAGACTAATGGGTTAGAGATTCAAACATATATTTACTGAACTATTAAGAACTCATATACTGGGATGGGAAAAAAATCTCTTTATTATTAACTTTAATGAATCAACTTACAATGTCGAGACCGACCACTGTTCCGCGAATCCTAATCCCGGGCTCCTCTTCAATGTCCTCCAACTTCTTTGCTTTGTATCTCTTCTTGCACAAGGATGGCTAAAGGGTTGGGACAATAGGAATATACAATTGGGCAGAGTTTCTTTACTCTCTTTTCTCCTCCTCCAAATGGGACCCCTAGCCCTTCTTTTATAGGCTAGAATAAGATAGGTATTTGGACGAACCCTCAGCCATGCATGGCCGAGAGTTTCAGTCAACTCACCCAAAGTTGTGTGTTCCATCGACAACTTTCCTTTTTTCATGCTTTTGTCGGTCCACGTGGGTTGTTTTAGCTCAACTAGCATGTACACGTGTGCGGTAATGGATTAGGGTGCGTGGGCCCTTATAAAAGAGGTTTTTTAAATAGTTGTTCAGTAGTGCTTTGGCAAAGAAGAGATCTAAGATGGCCTAATGCCAGGTAAGCATGTATGGTGCAATTTAGGGTTATAACATATGCCCCCTAATGTGTGAGGTCAGAAGAGCATCTGATGGCCGAAATACATTACTAATCTTTACTGATGTGCCAAACAAGTGAGCCCAGGGACCAGGAACCAGGAGGCACCATCTGCAAAATAACAAATGTCTCATCAAGGTGGGCATACCCATGCTCGAGGTAAAATAGAATCATGGCTACCAATAAAATAAATTTTAGATCCATGTCAAATAACTATATAAAGTGTACCCGTGAACAATACACAATGGAGCTACATCTCGAAATCAAAAAGATATAAATATAGCGTATCCATCTTCTAGAAGTTGATACGGCCTGATGGCTGGAGATGAGATCTTCAGAGCTCGAGCAACAACTTCAAAATCATCAAAACTCAATGTTGGAGTGTAATATGAGTGTACGACTTCACTACCCAGAGGTCTTCAATGGCTCATCGGTCATGGACTAGATAATCTTGATGACCAGACTGAAGGCTTCATTGATTTCAAACAAGGACTTGATTGGACATTTAGGATGGTCGGGTATGAGGGCAAGAGACAAATTGCAGAGGGGCCGACTCAGGATTGGTAGAAACTTCCCTTAGAAAACAACATGACAAATGATGAAACTTAGGCAGCATGGCATTAATCATAAGTTTACGAAGCAAGAGACAACACAAACTCTCCATATGTTTGGAAGAATAACCAAATGGAGGAGGACACAACTCTATGTAGTGAGAATAGCTTCCTAAGGTCGTACTACATCCCAAATATTGACAAACAAACGGATATGTGTTCTTTATCCAAGGGAAACTCATTATGATTCCAATAAAGAAAATACTTTTCCCTTCCTCTTTTTGGGGTATATTTGATTTTTTTGTCTTTTTCAATAATTTTGGAAAAAAGAATAAAAGAATGTTATGTTACAATGGAGGAACGAGTATGACAAACATACAAGCTCAAGGCACAAGGACAAGACTGATTTTCACAATAATGATACTCGGGAAAAATCCTTCAGGGGCAAAGGGTGTTAAGATGCAGAAGCAAAATGCTACAAGGTTGGCGTATAAGGTATGCAAATGTGGTTAACAAAACACACAATGGTAACATCATTCGATGTAAGTTTAATGAGCCCAGAGAAGGTAAGCTCGGTGGTTTTTCATATTTAGAGAGTCTAAAAAATCATAAAAGGAGACTCCATTGGGGTACCTTTTTCGAAGATAGTCTAGTCGGTTCGAAAAAGGGATAAACTAGCACCGACAAGACATCTATTCAAAACCATTTTAACGAGTGTGATAAGGACAAGATCACTCGACCATTTTTTCATTTTTAAGGAGTCTGAAAAAAGCTTAACTATGGACTCCGTCAGGAATGTTCTTCTGGACCAGTTTAACGAGTGTGAAAGAATCAGGTCACTCAGCGATCTTTTCAATTTTAGGGAGTCTGAAAAGAGCTTAACTATGGACTCCGTGGTGGTTCCTTCTTCATAAGTTTTAGTCCCTCAGGCCTGAAAAAGGGATAAAATTATACTTGAGAGTACTCTTCTATAGAACTGAAGTTCCATAGAGTATACCTTTGTTCATACAATTGACCGTCCAGACCGAAAAAGGGGTAAACTACCGCCAGACAGACATGACTTCAAATTTCATTTTAACAAGCATGAAAGGCCACAAGATCACTCGACAATCTTTTCATGTTTATAGGGTCTGAAAAGGGATTAAAAGAAGACCCGTTATTTTTTGGGAGTCCTGAGGGTTAGGTCAAGAGAGAAGAAGAGTCATACAAATGAGGCTCAAACTCGTATTCAGGAAAAACTACAAGGACTTCTGAGCCTACAGTGTTTTAGTGAGAGCATGGATACCATAATGCAACCAGGATCTACCTAGGGTATCCATGTTCCAATAAGCTCTACCACCAAGTTGCGACACTTATAAAGTAGCTATGATGGTTCTATGTCACAACCTAATGGGATCGATCCTATGGAAAAGGAAAAAGACAACAAGGTACAAAATTCAAAGTAGAAACCTAACCTATATGCTCAAGTTGATCCTCGAAAAAAAAAAAATCACGGACCATAAAAAATTACTCAAAACTCAAAAAAAATGTCCCAATACCCGATCAAATCCCTCCTATGCAACTCTTGAATCACACTAAATGGTTTTTGGTATAAATAAAATGATAAGGGAGGCCAAAAAAGTGACAAAAAGAGGCCAAAAAGTCTATAAATAGAAGCTGGCAGCTCATTATCACCTTTGCTAATTTGGAAATTGGCTCTGGCGCCAAAAGACCCCCTTTATCAAAAGCGATGATTCCAGGAGCTACAGTGGATGAAATGAACTTCTGTCTAGACCAAGTAAGTACAAACTCTCTTATCTTGCAATTTATGTCTTTGTTTTTTCATTGGGTTTCATTTTTTAGGGGGGCATCGACCTTTAAAAGGTCAGCCCTAGGTCCACGCAGGCTATCTCAGGATATGCCGCGTGTACATTCAGGCAGAGTAAACTTTGCACACATGTACATGTGACTGTCACTATGACATCACGTGGGGACCCCTTTATTGAATGAAAAAGGCTTAAAAAGCAAGGGTTAAACCTCCTGAACCTTGGTGTTTTGCAGGATGTATGTCCATTGGAGAGAAAGAGAGCATGAAGAGGTGAATGAGTTGGTCGGGGAAGACCCCAATGTTGTGGCCACCTTGATGCAATGTGGGTTAGTCAATTTTTTTCTATGTCCTTTCATGTGGGCACAACCTAGGCTACTGAATGCCTTGGTTGACTACTGGCATTCGGATGTAGAGGAATTCATGTTAGAGGGGCAGTCATTGGTGCCCACGGTCGAGGACATTTACTTTTTGAATGGCCTCTCCAGGAGAGGGGAACCAGTCAATTTCCGGACTTTTCCTTCTGGGCCACATAACATAGAGGAATTGATAGGCCTATACTGTGTAGATGATACAAATCGCTCGAGCACGCAGGTGCCCATAAGAAATATCACTAACTTATCACTACAAGTGATAGTATTTCTTATTGGGTGAATTATTGGTTCTGCGGCTCTACATTAGGCGTCCCATGCACAGATGAACTGTGCAGTCCAGTGCTTAAATGCACAAGTTTTTTATTGGAGTACCACTTTTCTTGAGTGTATGAAGAGGTAGTTGACAGATTTCTGTTTTCGAACACATAGGAACTTTGGGTTCGGGACCATTCTGTGTTCGTTCTTTTTTGAGAGATTTATGAGTTTTAGTCCTCGAGTAGTGGTATGAGGACATCAGGCCTCTCTTCCTGCTGTGTGTATATGGGTAGTATTACTACCACGATAGGGTGGCGGAAGGACCAATGAGTCCTTCGATGATGACTTCTTTGCATGGTTGTCACAAAAGATCTTGGTTATAGAGGATTACCCTTATGCCGGGATTGATTTCTCGAGAGACCCTGAGATACCAGTACCTCTTGGTGAGGAGCAAGGGGAGATGGGTAAGTCTCCACCTTTGTAGTCTTTTTTTCTTTTAAACATATGTAATTTTTATGTTGTTTTGTTATATATATCATTTTTTTTGTTATGACAGAGTATTTGACAGATATGTGTTGATTGTGTGCAAATGTGGGACTAGTGTGACCCGCTGACTATGCGAGGAACAGGCGTCGTCCTCAGCCAGGGGCCGCACCTTCCACCACAGGGGGAACAACAGTAGTAGGAGATCTTCCAGCTGGAGAGGTTGAGAGGGTATTGAGATGAGTCGAGCGTAACTTTACTGCGCTCACTCACACGGTCCCGATGGCAGAGATTGAGGACCTGCCACCATCTATGCTGCCTCATGTAGTGGGAGCACCACGTACATGGGTCCGATTGTTTCGGAATTTAGCCAATGTCGTGGATCAGTATAACAAAGCCCACATGCCCTGAATTTAGCTAGCCATTTTGACGTGCCAGGAGAACTACTTGTATATTTTTTGAGGGCATAAGCCCTGTGACTCGTTATTGGTCCTATTTTAGAGGCGCTTGCGTCCATCGGTGTAATCTGGTTACTTTATGATATTATATATGGTTTTTTTTTGGTCTTTTGTGTCTTATGGATCATGTGTGCAAAATGTATTTACATTTTTATGTGAATGTTCTTTCACATGTGTGCAAGATGCCAATCTAAAATTTGATTAGCTAGAGTATATGTAACTTGGTTTAATCTCCTAGGAACATGAAAATATGTAATATAATCAAAGTTTCATTCTAAGAGACGTACCCTAAGGAATCATCGGTGTAAAGTTGGATCATGAACTCGGTATACTATGTTTAACTGCGACACAACTAGTTGAGTGTCGAGATAGACTTGGAGATGAGAGATACCCAATGAAAAAGTGTCACGAAGAAACTCGATAACTGCACTATACTTGCCAACATTATTTGTGGTCTCACCTAAGCATATACCTCCGAAAGATAACAATTGGCGTTGATGTGTAAAGATTACCATTTGCATACCCAATGAACACCTTGGAATCACTTGAAATCTGCCACAGTGACGAAAGATAACATCAAGGACACATCCATAACACTAAAAAGAAACTAAAAAGTAATAGTACAAAGACAATACATATGTTACAAAAGTTACCCACAGTGACTTGCCTATGAGTAATACTTCTTGAGGTAGAGCCCTTTTCTAGGCTCCGGCAAAGAATTCCCTTCAAAATCAACCAAACGATAAGCGCCCTTTTTTAAAACCTCTTTTATGATGAAAGGCCTGAACCACATGCATTTGAATTTTCCTACTCCCAGAGGGTCCTTATCTTGGTCATAGACCAAGGCAAGGTGTCCTTTAGAGAAAATTCGAGGATGAACGGACCTATCATACTGACACTTGACCTTATGCTTGTGAGCCTCGTTGGCCAGGGCCACATCATGATGTTGCTCAAGGTATACTAACCGTTCTTCAAGTGGAGAAGTGTTTGGTAGTAATTGTACTGCCAATTTTAGAGACGGGATCTGACATTCCATGGGAAAGACTGCCTCCAACCAGTAGATGATTTGAAAAGGTGAGAAACTGGTTGTAGTATTATCAGATGTTCGGTAAGCCCATAATGCTGAGTATAACATAAAATGACAATTTCACTTGGTTGAGTTGATAGTTCGCTATAGAATGGTCTTAAGAGTTTTGTTTACAGCTTCCACTTGCCCATTTTCTTGGGGGTAGTAGGGCGACGAATGTTCCTGTCGTAACCCAAGATTTGACGTTAACTCGGTCATCATCTGGTTCTGAAAGTGACTGCCATGGTCAGTGACAATGTCTCTTGGGACGCTGAACCTTGCTATTATCTGATTGAATAAAAAGAGAGTTGCAGTCTCTCCATCATCTTTAAACGTTGGCATAGCTTCAAACCACTTTGAGAAGTAGTCTATAGCTACGATGATATAGCGGTGCCCCCTTGCTAAAGGAGGGTTGCATGTAGTGTAATCAATCCCCCACTTGGTGAAGGGACCAACTGTGATGACAGGAAACATGGGAGTGGGATGTGCCCTCATCTTCCGAGAGAAGATTTGGAACGGATGGCACTTCTTGACTGATTCGATACAATCCTTGATAAGTGTCGACCAGAAGTAACCTGGTCATAGAATCTTTAGGTTGTTGCCAACCCAAACAAATGACCACCACAGGCTCTGGTATGGAAATAATTAAGCATGATAACCACTTCTTCATGAGTGAGACATCAGTGTAGGATGCAGTCTACACATCTCCAATACAATGTATCATCGAGTATGAGATAATTCTTAGCCTGATGGCGTATGCGTTGACACTCATCATGAGAAGTAGTAGTAAGGCACTTCAAAGTCTGGAGATAGATAAGTATATCTCCATACCATGGATCCGAAGAGGTTATAAAAAACATATCTCCTCTAATAGGTGACTCTTCGGGCACAAGATCACCTGACTCAATCGAAAGTTCTGAAATAAGTTCTGCAAAGACCAGTGACTTTTTGGACTTCGCTGAAATGAAATCCAAGTCAAACTTCTGGAGGATGAATATACATCTACTGATTTTTCTACCTATTACCCGTCGTGTCAATATGTATTGAAATGGATTCACGACAGCAAGGATGATGGTCTTGCGAAACATAACATAATGACGGAACCGTTGAACGGCATGGATTGTTGCCAGCGCAAGTTTTTTGGTATGCGAATAATTGAGTTCCAGTCCTATGAGGCCTCAGCTCCAGTAATAGATGACATATTCTGAGAACAAGTCATCTTCCTGAACTAAGACCATGCCAATGGTTGAATCTGCTACAGCCAGATATAATAGGAAATCCTTGTTATAGTAAGGTGGTCAGAGTAGAGGGGCAGTTGTGAGTGCATGTTTCAATGCGGAAAAAGAGCATTGAGTGGTTGTTATAACCCTAAATTGCACCACACATGCTTACCTGGCATCAGGCCAACTCATATCCCTTCATTGCCAAAACATCTTCCGAACAACCTCTTTGAAAATCCTCTTGGGTAAAGGTACACGTGCCCTAACCCACTACTGTATGCGTGTGAACGCTGGCAGGCCTACTATAGCTCACGTTTATCTAACAAAACACAAAAATAGGAAAGTTGTCGATGGGACAAAAAGATATGGGTCAGTTAATTGAAACTCCCGGCCATGCATGGCCGAGAGTTCATCCAAAACCCTAGCTCCTTCTAGCCTATAAAAGAAGGCGTAGGGGTACCATTTGGAGGAGGAAAATAATAAGCGAAGAAACTCTGCCCATTTTCCGAATCCATTTGTCCCAACCCTTTAGCCTTTCCTCAAGACTAAGGAGAATTAACGCAAAGCAGTTGGAGGACAAAAGAAGAGGAGGAGCCCAGGATCAGGATCAAGGAGCGGTGTTCGGTCTCGACTTTGATTGTAAGTTGATTCATTTTGAAAATAATAAAAGAATACTTTTCCCATCCCAATGCATGATTTATCTATGATTTGTGTAATTTATGCTTAATTTCTGACCCTCAAGTAGAAAAGTAGCATGCATGCATAGTGTTTTGTCTTGATTGTAGGTTAACTTTGGAAGGAGCAGCGCAAGTAAGTGGGAAAAGCGCAACGGAGGATCTACAACGAACATCAGTAAAAAGGTTAGTAGTTCCTTTCCATGCATGTATCGTGAAAGAGGGGTTTAAGTTTTGGGTGGTAGGTTAAAAATTCATTTCTTTACGGTCAAAATCTGCATGCAAGTCTGACCCTAGTTTGCTAGTCTGTAGGGTATTTTTCCCAACAACAGAATTGGCGATCGTACTGGGGAAGATACTCTTTAGGGTTTCTGGATTTAGTTGAGTTCTTGGGTAGTTTAAGAGATTATATTTTATGTTTCTTTGTTTGTCTGTTTTCTGTTAGGTCAGAGCTAACAGGGAACCTGGTTCTTTATACCAGTTTTTCCTTGACTGTTTCTTGATGGTAATTATCGGGACACACAGAGGTACACGTGGCCTGAAGAAGCCCTACACACATGTACCCATGCCCTAATCTCTTACAGCCCGTGTGTGAACGCTAGCTGTAGAGGTTTCAATAGCGTGTAGGAGTTAGAGAGATTGAGAGGCAGTCCTCCTCTTCCCTGTCAGAATTAAACATTCTCAGGGGGCTTTCTGGATCCTGTCTGAGTCTTGCTGGTTCACAGTCTTGTCTCAGTTTTCTTTATTGCATTCTGTTATTCCTTGCAATTATTTTTCTTTTCTATTAAAAAGAAGCATCCAAGCCTTCAGGAGACCCTGGTTATCAATACCAGAGGCCTCTTCTTGGTCTGGGCTGCCTTTGTTATTTTTTTCTTAGAGTTTATACATACACGCGGCCTGTGCAAGTGCAACTTGCGGGTACGCGCGCTCTGTTGTAGCTTAGCACGTGTTTGCACGCGTGCTGTTTCAGTGACAGAAGCGTGCTTGACAGGTTTCTTTTCAATCAGGTTGGGGCAGTCATCCCCTCCTGTGGTGAGAAGTGTTCCTCTCTAGTGTTTCAGTCTAGGGTTGCACAGTCAGTAGGTTAGGGCCTCTTATCCTTAGCCTATTTTTTCTTAGTTGATATTTGATAGAAAAGATAAAAAAAAGAAAAAAATT
>SNQJ01S0083948.1:15377-33098 GCA_010110895.2 Picea sitchensis
ATATTGTTAATTGCTTTAGCTACAAAGTACCATTGGAAGCTACACCAATTAGATGTTAAATCTTCATTTTTGAATGGTGAGTTAAAGGAGGAGGTTTACCTTACTCAACTTGAAGGGTTTGTGGAACATGGGAAAGAACACTTAGTGTGTAAGTTAAAGAAAGCATTGTATGGACTAAAACAGACACCTAGGTCACGGTATGAGAAGATAGATTCTTTCTCTCTTCAACAGGGTTTTATGAGGAGTAAGAGTGATCCAAATATGTATACCAAATTTGATGAGCATGGGTATGTAGTATTAATTTCCTTATATGTTGATGATTTAATAATTACAGGAAATGCAGGGAAGTTAATTGATGAAATCAAGGAGAAGATGTCACAAGTTTTTTAAATGAAATATCTTGGTGAGTTACATTACTGCCTAGATCTTGAAGTTTGGAGAAATGCAGGCCAAACGTGTTTTTGTTAGAGTAAGTATGTCAGAGAAGTACTTAAGAGATTTAAAATGGATCAGTGTAAATATGTTATTGTTCCCATGCAACAAAATGTGAAACTTTCTTGTGATGATGGTCCGAAGGAGGTTAATGGCACTATGTATAGACAAATGGTGGGTAGTTTGAATTATCTCACCACAACCAGACCTAATATTTCATATTATGTGAGTATGTTAAGTCAGTTTATGGTGAAACCTCAAGAAAGCCATTGGAATGTAGCAAAGGTGATACTCATGTATCTAAAAGGAACACTTGATTATGATATTAAATATATTGATACATCTGATGTTGAGTTGACATGTTACTCAGATTCTGATTGGGTTGGCTATCCATATGATCGAAGATCAACCACTGGATATGCGTTTGGCATTGAATCCAGGATTGTTTCATGGAGCAGTAAAAAAAAACGTACTGTATCTTTGTCTTCTACTGAAGTAGAATATAAAGCCTTGTGTGCAGCAACTTGTGAAGTTGTTTGGTTGAGAAGACTTCTTCATGATGTTGGAAAAGAACAAAATAAACCTACAATGATCAAATGTGATAATCAAAGTTCAATCAAGCTGGCGAATAATCCGATTTATCATGCAAGGACAAAGCATGTTGATGCTCAGTTTCATTTTGTTAGAGAAAAGTTGCAGTCCAATGAAATATCTCTTATGTATTATGATACTTGTGAAAATACTGCAGATATTTTCACTAAGCCTCTTGGAAAGATTAAGTTTGAGTTGTTTAGGGAGATGTTAGGTGTAGAAGTCAATCCATTCTCCATTAAGGGGGAGACTTGGAAATAATGGATCACTAGTTAGTTATGTAGATAAACTCTCCTCTAGTGTTTAATGTAGATCCTATTCTCTTGATGTTTGTTGTAACCACCTAAGTAGATTGGATTCCTATATTATGATGCAATTTGTCTTCATTGAACAAGATAAATTGCGAGTGTAGTCTCACTGGTGTGTTTTCTCCTAATTCTAAATTAGTTATGGAAACCGCATAATTGCAATCCATCCTTTAACAACTGTGCTAATACATATATAGCATGAACTAAATTCATATATATATATATATATATATATATATATACTTTTAATACTTAACTACACTAAATAATCTATCATAAAATATTTATGAAGAAACAATTTTCTTACTAAATGAATAATTAATTATAAAATAAATATCAATAATAGTATTTACTTAAATATACATAACTAATAAATAATAGTATTTATTTCAATAAATTGGACCCTTCTTACTTTTGAAGTAATGGAAGTATATATAACATTCGTTTTGTCTACTCAAACATATAAGTGAAATGAAAACAATTCTAATTCAAAAATTCTATAACATTCACTCTTGCAATGCATCATTCTATTTTCATTATGAATGTTACTCTTTTATTTATACATATTTAAAGGTATAATAAGTTATATATGTTACTAGTATTGAAGAATCTATATCAATATATTTTTATCTTGAAAATTACATATACTAGCTAGTTTAATCATCAAAAAAGTAGTTGAGAACAGATTGAGTTTTGTGCTACAAAATCATAATATTTGCATTAACTCTTTAAACTATTTCTTTTAATACAAAGCATAGCATCTTTAAAATAATGTTAATCTTTTACAAAATCATAATATTTGCATTAACTCTTTAAACTATTTCTTTTAATACAAAGCATAGCATCTTTAAAATAATGTTAATCTTTTCATTGATGGCACAAAATTGCAACATCTATGATTACCCTTGAATTGTTGTGTTGAATGCAAGACAAATTATCTTTAATTATGTGACTAATGCCCACATTGTTGATGTGTATGGAAACATTGTGGATGTTGCATGGATGGTGACTATGCAATCATTTATCAAATATTGCATAGCTAGAAACCTCCATACTAATATGCAAGGTAATGTTACATAAAATCCTTCATGAAGGTTAAAGTAACACAACATTAGAAAAAACCAATTTCATGATTAATCTTCTAAGTTAATTCATAATCAAGAGAAACTCTTACAAAAATCTCAAAGTTACTTTTGTTACTCATAATATGTATCCCATTATGTGGATATGAAAAATTATTAATGAAATTGAAGGATAATAAAAGAGATGGTAAAACGGTGGATAAAATATGTATGTGTCTGTCAAAAATATGTTAAACTATGGTGTTGTTAGTCTAATTGAGACATTTCATTAGGGAGAATCCCTACTAATTGCATACATGGTCATTTAGCATTGGTGATAGAATATTAACCTCCATAAACCCTAACCATCAACCCTCACTTCTATAAATGTTATAACTCATAGATACAACTATCACCCAAAAATCATAAATTTATCACCTTTAAACTCTATCCCTTATTACATGTAACCCCTAAGTTCATAACTATATAAATTAGGTTATAAATTTTGGTTAACTATAACACTTGTATCTTTAAAGTCTCATGCATATAATTCTTATTATATATAGATTTTAAATCTAAATCCAACTATCTATCATGCTAGTACTTCAACGCCATGCATGTCGAAGGGGATGGATTCCCTTTAATTCAACAAGAGGAATCAAACCCGAGGATGAGGCCCAATTAGACTCTTCCTCATTTGGAATAGTATAATCCTCCAAATTAATGGCTTGGCAGTGGTTCAATGACCTTTATTGATATTGTTCATTTCAGATGTGTTCTTTTAATTGCTCGATTATCCTTTCTTTTCTTTTCTTTTTCTATATTACGAAGGGAGGAAATGAATGTTAAACGAAAGAGATTTGTTGGGGAAATTCGTGCTTAGGATAATCCTTAGAATTGGTGATTAATAAAAATCCAAAACTAAATTCCTCCAACAATAATACCAAATGAATTTTATCAATTACCAGATATACTTAAGAAACAAAGTTAAATAAATGCATGCAGAAATATGTAGATTTTAAAATTTTGCAATAAATTAATGCAAATGGATTCTTAATAAACACCGAAAATATATAATGGCACACACACACACACACACACATTACACAGATATTTTACTTTGTAAACCCAAAATAGAAAAACCAACAACAATTTTAGAGCCGCACCTCTAATTTTTTGTATTCACTAGCTTCTTCATTGTTTACAATACAATATATGTAGGATCACATGATATCCAAACCTCTAATCCATTGGAATGAATTAGTCAAAAACTCTAATTTATTAACTGGAATTAGAAATCCATCTACGAAAACCATGTCCCGAAAACCCACCAAAAGTGGATGCAAAAAACCGCCAAAAAATCTTTTTTCTAGGGCTCTTCCCCCAAACCCCCTACCACCATTTTCTCCCATATCATTGTACAATATATGGGATCAATTTTGCAAATAATATAACACATACCCAACATTCTCCACTTGTTGTTTTCTCTGCATGCAAGGCATTACATGATTACATAGTCAACAATCCAAGGAAAAAATGCCCATATCCTCTACACCAAGAGAATTTTCAATGCTCACATGTTTTGTTAATGAATCTACAACATTATCCAAATTTTCCACCTTCATTAGCAACACCTTCTTGTCTTCAACCATTTCTCTCACAAAGTGATATTGAACATGAATATGATTTGTCTTTGAATAATGAGACAGGTTCTTTGTTGGGAAGATTGCACTCTTACTATCACAATTCATCCTTACAGCTTGTTGTACCAACCCAATACCCAAACAAAATCTTTGTAACCATACTACTTCCTTGATTCCATTAGTTCCTACCATGTATTTAACTTATGTAGTTGAGAGTTCCACTACAATTTATCTTTTTCTCAGGTAATTGATTGCTCCTCTAGATATGTTAAACACATACCCACTTGTAAATCTTATGTGATCCATATGTTTATCCCAACCTTCATAAAAAAATCCATGTATGTCCAACACTCTGTCTAATCATAGTCTTCCTTGGTAGCATAATCCATAGCTAACAATACCACACAAATACCTGCAAAACCTATTTATTGTTGGTTAATGCTCCTTCCCTAGTTTTTACATATACCTCCTCAAAAATCCCACTACATGTGCAATGTATGGTCTAGTACAAACCATCGCACACATCAAACTGCCAATCACACTAGCATGTTAAACATGAGACATGTCCTCTTCCTTTTTCTGTGTATTGGGACACTGATCTGCATATAAATTTACACCTACAAGAATAACAACCTCGATTGATTTACATTACTACATATTACCTATGCAATATTGTCTCAACATATTTCCTTTGATTCAACTAGAGTTTTTTTTTTCTCAATCTATTTTAATTTCCATGCCTAAAATGAAATTTACATCACCAATATCCTTCATGTCAAATTTAGAGGACAACCGAGTTTTCACAACTTGGATAATCTCCTGTTTGTTTCCTATCAACAACATATCATCCACATACAAGACCAAATAAATAAGATTATCACCGATTAATTTTAAATACACACATTGATCCGCTTTTCTCCTTGTGAATCCAAGTCCCAACATATAAGTATCAAAATTTTAACACCACATATTTGGTGATTTCTTTAACCCATACAAGGAATTTTTCATATTGCATACCATTTCTTTCTTTCCCTTCACAACAAAGACTTGTGGTTGCTTCATGTAGAATTCTTCTTCTAGATCCCCATGTAGGAATGTTGTCTTCACATCCATCTATTCTACCTCAAAATCAAAAGCAACAACAAAAAATAAAATAAATCTATTAGAAGTTATCTTGGAAATAGGAGAAAACATTTCACCAAATTTAATTCCCTCTACGAGGGAATAACCTTTTGCTATTAACTGATATTTGTATTTCTCCACTTTACCTTGTACATTCAACTTGTTCTTAAACAACCATTTGTTGTCAATGGGATTTCTTCCATTCGGTAACTCCACTAGATCCCAAGCCTCATTCTTGTCAAAGGTTTCCATTTCTTCAACCATGGCCTTTTTCCAGAGTTTTCCATCTTTTGAATCCACTCCCTCCCTAACAGTTCTAGGATCATCATCAATGATAGAAAAATCAAAATTGAACGAAAATAAGGTGGAGTATAAATTTTGGGTTTCTTTATTTCCCGAACCGATCTCCTCAATACTAGAGTATGAGGATCTTCTTATTCCAATTCTCGTTCTTCTATAGAGATTGATTCATTATCCTTCAATTCAAACTCTATTTTCTTTGGTTCTTCCTCCTTTGATAGGACTTCCTATTTGGCAACATATTTTATTTCTCTAAATACCACATCTTGACTATACACTACCTTCTTAGTTTCTAGGTTCCAAATATTATAACCTTTTAGAGCATCTTTATAGCCAATAAAGATACACTTTTCAACCTTTTTATCTAGATTATTCTTGTTTTCCTTTGGAATGTGAGCATAGCCATCACAACCAAACACCCTGAGATGTGTGAGAGAGGGTTTCTTACCGATCCAGACCTCATGTGGAGTCTTGTCATCCAATGTTGATGAGGGTGATCGATTGACTAGGTAACATGTACTACCTGATGCCTCTATCCAGAATTCATGTCCTAAACTGACACCACTGAGCATGCACCTTTCTTTTTCCATTAATTTCATGTTCATCCTTTCTGAAACTCCATTCTGTTGAGGTATATATGGAGTGCTCTTCTACCTTGCTATACTTCACTTTTTATAGAATTATTTGAATTCATTTCTATATAATTATCCACCATTATCCGTCCTCAACACCTTAATTCTCTTCTCTATCTGATTCTCTACAAGAGCCTTCAACTCTTTGAATTTGTCAAAGAATTTGTATTTCTTCCCGAGGAAATAAATCCATGTATTCCTTGAGAATTCATCTATAAATGAGACATAGTACACATATTTTCCCAGTGATGGAACCAACGCAGGTCCAAACAAATCTATGTGCACCAAATGTAAAATTTCATCTTCCCTCGTTGCACCAGAGGGGAATATTACATGATTCTACTCCCCATATATGCAATGTTCACATAAATAAAAATCCAGAGAGAATTTAGGCATACCTTCAACCATACCTTTATCATGTAGTACTTGAAGGCCCTTTTATATAATATGTTTGAGTCTTTGATGCCACAACATAGTATTTCCTCTAGATACTTTAGGAGTTTTTTCTTCTTCAATTCCAATCTCAGGAACAACAGATTTGTTGCACCCATCACTAATAGTGCTTCCTATCATATTATATAGGGTTCCAATCTGAGCTCCCTTCAACAACACTATTTCTCATTGAACCATCATGTAGGTTTCTTTCTCAAACATTGTTTTTACCCCTACAACATTCATTTTACTTACAAAAATCAAATTTATGGCCAACCCTGTGATGCGTAGAACACTAGGGAGTGTTCTAATCCTTCCATCCATGATATTCAACTTGAATTTTCCTCTTCCTATGATTTCGGTTGTTGATTCATCACCAAGGAAAACATCATCTCCACCATACCTTTCATATTCACAAAACCACTCCCTATGAGGAGTCATATGAAAGGATGCACATGTGTCAACCAACCATGCCTCATGATTTGCATGTGTTCTTGAAGAATCCAATTACACATATCCTCTTTCATTCGTAGAGTATTTTTCTTCTGTAGAAGGGGCATCATCATATCCCTTCCCTCTCTCAACACTTTTGGATCTACATTGCTTCATGTAGTGCCCTTTTTTTCCACATCTCTAGGACACCTTTACAAATTTTCCAGGAGATTTAGATATTCCCTTATATTTATATCTCCCACTTCATGACTTAGATCTATTTATTTCATGGGAGTGTCCTCTTGCATTAAGGAATTTGTTCTCTGGCCTTCCATATTTTTCGGCCTCATCTCCTCCTTCAACAAGGATGTGACCACGTCATCGAAAATTAAAATAGTTTAATTACTACCTATGGCGACAACCAAAATATCCCACGAGACTGGTAAAGAGAAAAATAAACCAATACACTTATCTTCATCATAAATCTTAATGTCAATAGATAATAGATAACTTACCATAATTTTGAAGGCATTCAAATGCTCTATCACCGTGTCTCCTTCTTTCATCCTCAGGTTATACAACTTCTTCCGTAGGAAACATTTTTTTACCATGGACTTAGACTTATTCAAAGTCCCCAACTTATTTCATAAATCCTTGGTTGTAGCTTCCCATAATATATTCAATAATACTGAATCTGAGAGACACAATTGGATTGTGGTCTTCACCTTTTGATCCAACTTTTCTCAGTCTTTTGCTGACGTTCCTAAAGGTGCAGTGCTTGGATTCATAATGATCCATTGATCTTTTTCCACCAATGGATATTCCATCTTGAGCTTCCACAACTCAAAAATTTTCCCATTAAATTTATCGATCTTTATTTTCAAACTGCTCACCATTTATTTTCACCTAAAGAATTGATATTGTAAATCTCCCACTGTAACAAGGTTTATCATAGACCCAAGTGAAACCCCTGGCCATAAAGGCATCCCCCTGAAGCCAATAATTCCTATGATTCCAAATTTATATTTTAACCTGGTACAATAAATTATTTCAAATTATTAATAAGAACATAAAATATACAATGGAACACACATACATTACACATATATTTTACCTTGGAAACCCAAACCGGGAAAACAAACAACTTGTTTAGAGTTGCACCTCTAATATTTTTGATTCATCATCTTCTTCATTTTTTACATTAGAGTATATATAAGATCATGTGGCATCCAAACCCCTAATCCATATACCCAGATTAGTTAACAACCCTAATTCCTTAACCAAAATTAGAAAATCATCGACGAAAACCATGTGTCGAAAAACCGCCAAAACCAAATGCAAAAAAAGGCCAATTTTTTTTTTATCTTCTCAGGAACCCACAACATGGGTGACCCCAAGCACCCCCACCCCCACTCCCATATCAGTGTACAATACACAGGATGAATTTTTCAAAGAATATAATGCATACCCAACAAAATATATACGAGGAAAGATAAGTAAGAAATAGTGCTATACTTTTCTAAGTTCACATAACACCAAGAACTAATTTTCAAGTAATATTATATTTCACCAAAATAAATTATTAATCAATTGAGATAACTAAAAAACAATTAAATATTACTAGATTCATTTAGCATTCAATCAAATTGTAGAAATATCCACTTATGAGGAAGCATGCATAGATTTGGTAAATCACCTTGGCTCCCTCTGAGCTTCTAAATTAACTTGGAAAATAATTTCCTCTTTTATTAATTCAAAAAGTTTCTTACAAAAACCATCGACTCCTAGTGCGTGGTTGATTCTCTTATTTATTAAAAGTTAAAATGGATAAAAATAGTACTAATGTTATTTTAAGAAAATACAAAAAGAAATGTGAACTCATCAACGTGTTATCTCCCATCTATTTCTCATGCGTGAGGTGACTGATCGAGTGGATGTGCTTTGTCATACTCGGCCCGCTGGGAGAAGAGGTCCTCACATGTGTGCATGTAATGGAAGTGATGTTGATTCATAGGTGTACTGATTACTTCCCTCAAATCCTTGGTTTGTTGTACATACTTGTCCACCTTGGTAGTCACATGCTCCAAGCTAGCATTTGTCTTGATAATGTTTCCCATGAATCTTTTAACTTCCCCTTGTACCAAAGTGGTCATATTATGAACATACAAATCATACCTATGGTCTCTTTTTATGTGCATCTTCATTATATCATTGACTTCCTAAAAATCTTATGGTGACCCGAACTTGGGGAATTGGATTTATGTCGTTACCTCATCGATTTTCTCCCAATTACTAAGGCATTCATCCCAACTTTCCTGCATTTTGTTCTTTGGTTCAAGAACATATTGAACCTAATATTCTATGGCCATTTGTATCCTGGTCATGCTATCATTAGTGAGCATTTTGATGCCATTCTCTTCTTCTCCTCGACCTTTCTAAATTTCTCTAATATACTCAATCTGGTTCAAGGTTTTATGTTCCCTTTCATCCAACTTCAACATCTCCTTATGTCCTACAATGCACAACTAAGTTTCTTCTTGGTAGATTATGACCTTTTCCATACAAGCATCTCTAACCAACTTGTATTGTTTATACTCCTCTAAGAAATATTCTCTTAAGATCATCACTGCATATGTGGTGTCCTTGTAACAGTATGCTTGATGTCTAAGAGAATCTAATTATTTCCTCATGGCATCAGTCTCTCTTTCACCTGTTTCGACTCGGTTAATGGTGGCATGATATATGGCCATCCCTATCCCTAGAAATTCACTAAATTTATGTTTCTCAGCATCCAACAAGGTTTCCTCAATGTTCAGTATCATAGTGTTGTCTAAAGTTAGTTTCTCTTCCTTTGTGTCCTTCTCACCAAAAACTACCTCTTCTTGTCGTAGGATGTTGCCTCAATATTAGCTACTTCATTTTGTGGTTATGTTATTGGTTGGTCACCCCATTCTAACATATTTCCCATGCTTCCTCAAGTATGAAAGTGTTTTAGGATAGGGTTTTTCCCCTTATCTATTGTTGATATCCATTTTCCCAGCTCCTCCACCTCCTTATCTGTCATTTTCTCATTGATTGTCTCTTCAGGGAGTTGGTCTATCTTTCTAGCATGTTCAAATCCTACTCCTCTAGATATATCAATGATTTTCTCATGAGTAGTTGTATCATTTGGTTTGTTTTCAGTTTACATTGCATGTTGTGTTCCATCCTCATTCAAAGAGGTAGTGAATGGATCAACAATTGTCTCCTCATTTGTTGGAGTGGTGGTTTTCTATTTGTTTTTCTCATTTCTTCCTATAGTTTTTTCCTGATGCTATTCTGGATCGCTTTATATTTCATTTTTTTCTTGCTCGGGAGTTGTATCACTTGAACTTTGTTCCTCATTTTCCTTTCTGGCATCACTTCCTTGTGTCTCTTCTTATTTGAGTGGTTGTGACACCTGTACACCTGGTACTAGAACTTTCTCAACCACATGTTTATCTAAGGGTGTTGTTGAGGGGTCTGATATCCCTTTAACTCAACAATAAGAACCAAACCCGCCTTAGAGGCCCAATTAGACTCTGCAGCATTTTGTGGTGGAATGGTTCTCCAGATATTTCGTTCTAACTAATTTATCGATGGGCTTTACTTAGTGATTGACAAGATATATTTCTATCAAAGTTCCTCCTTCAGATTAAACGTTCTCCTTTTGTCTTTTCTTTTATTAGATGAGTCTGATAAAATGAGGTGTGTTGGTATAAATCAACTGATAGAAGGGATTCTTAATTACTAAAGAAGGTTGAACCTGGGATAACCCTCATGCTCAATCATTCAGACAACGATATTGACACCTATTACAAGTCTAGTAATAATACATTAACTTGTTGATATTTGAACAGTGACTGAGATACAGTTATTGAAATTAAATACGCATGAAATAAGATGAGTGAAAGAAAAATAGTTTCCTTAGCTCTACCATCAATCACACATTAACACAACGATTTTATTTTCATCATTAAGAAAAAAAAAACTGCTAAAATATTGAAACACATAGCTTATCAATAGATTCAAAAAATCTTACTCGTTACAACATCAATTACTGAAATAAAAGTTGGAAGTAGTTCCTCCTCAATCCAATCACATAACTCCTTTGATAGTTAAAAAAAAAAATTGTCTCTCGTTCTAAGCAAGACTTCTCAATTAAGGTTATTTAGAAATAGTCCTTTACAATTCTCAAAAAGAGGGTCCCTTTCCCAGAACCATCAACCCTCTCTAAAAGGTCAATCCCCTTATTTATAAATAATCACTAACTAAAAGTAATTGCTACAAGTTTGTGTTAAGTAAAAAAAAATATTTCCATGTGGCACTTGATCTCTTTGTTCTCTGGAAATCATCTCGTGGTTCTACTGGAGTGGATGCCTCTTCTCATATTCTGACCACGATGAAGATATTCTTGCATGTGTGAGCATACGGGAATTTGTGTTGATCCATTGGGGCTGAAAGGGTTTCCTTCACTTCTACTACCCATTCTCTGTATTTGATGATTTTTTCACTCAAACGATGAAGAACTACACGAGCCTTGATCAGATGTTCCATAAACTTTTGTATTTGACTCAGTGTCATGATTTCCACTTGTGCGATCTCCACTTCCCATGTTGAATCTTTTTCTGCATGTCGTTTAACTATGCCACGCAAGTCGACAAAGTCTTTGGGTGAGTAGAACTCTGGGAGGCCAATGTATTTCATATCCTGATTGATCTTTTCCCAGCTTATTTTGCACTCGACCCACCTCTTCTGTATTTCTCGTTGAGGTTCCTAGGCCATCCTTACCTAGTATTTGGTTGTTTTCCTGATCTGGGTGATGCTACTATCGATCATCACTCGAATACCATGCTCCTCTGTATCTCGGCCCTTCTGCACTGTGTTTATGTAGTAAATTCATTCTACAACTTGGTATGCTTTTTCATACCATCTCTCCATGTCCTTATAGGTTTCCAATGCCATAAGGACATCTTCTTGATAATCAGCTACACATGTAGTGAAAATATTTTTTTAGCTTGTGAAATTTTCATATGCATATTGGAACTCACTCTTCAGGAAGACTGTGGCCTGCATTGAATCTTGGTAATATTTTGCCAAGTGGTGCAGATGGTATAGCTCTTTCAATGCCACAACCAATTCCTTTTCATCTTGCTTTGCTCGATCCAACATGGCATCGGTGATAGCCATCATTGTGTCGATGAGTTCAGATGTCTTCGTGTTTTCTGTGTTGAGGAACTTCTCCTCCATGGTGATGAGAATCGAGCTATCCAATGTGAGTCTTTTTTTTCTTGGTGGTCCTTCTCATGATATCTTTCCTCTTCCCATCGTAAGCGATCGCCTGTATATCAATGACCTTAGTGATTTGTTTCTCTTATTGATTAATTGGGTTGGTTGTCATTGATGTCAACCCTTAAAGAAAGTATCATTGAAGGGTGGCATGTTGGCCAAGTATCACTTTAAACCTTGATTTTGAGGTGGTTCTGCTAGACAATATTTCTTTTATTGTGTATCCAAAATTTCGACCCTTCTCGGTATGAAAATTCTCTTTCTGTAGCTTTCTAATATTTATTCTCTGCAATGCCACAGGTCTGATCAAAATTTGATTTTCCAAGTGGAATTTATGGTAATTTCCCCACAACTTGTTTATTTTTGGACTTTCCAGGAGATCTCACTTGTATAGAGTGCCCCACACAAAATAATTGATATAAAATTATGAAAATTGTACCAGAAATACTATAGATTTTCCACTATCCAATGCAACTAGTCTCACTCAATTTGGATACTCATGGAAGAATTTATGATTTTTTTACCTAGAACACCTTCTCGAGACTAGTCAATAGGACTAGTCAAATACCCTATATTCCACAGGGTGTATATGAAAATTTACGATGACCCAAAAGCTGAAAGTTTTATCACATATACCTTAATAATTTCTGTGAATATCCTCTGGATTTCATAGTATGAAATGTTACATAAAAAATTTCATAGTGAACATTCTGCGATGACTAAATTCAGGATGATTCCATAACCCTATATTACACAGGATGTATCTCCGAACATATAAGGGCTCAGGAGATGAAATTTGGAGCCAACGTACCTTGATCCATCCACTGAATATCCTCCAAGGGGTTCTTTTTGTAACATCATAGAAAAAAAATTATAGTGAAAATTACAAGGTCTCTCGGATGTAGCAGTGAAACCCCAAGACCTTGAGCTCTAATACCAAATGTTAAGAACCAAATATCAATATAGCATATAAAAAACTCAAAATAAGTACTCAACGCATTGAAAAAGATAGAATTTTAGATAATAAGCCTCTTCGAGGGGGAAACCTCCTTATACACCACATAAACTTCCCAATATAAGATGATTCCAAATGAAAATGTCTCCTTGGTATATATAGGAGACTAGGAGGTACAATTATAGCTAATGGACCCAAGCCGACATAAATAAAATAACATTACTAATGTAATATTCCCCAATTAAGGGGTAATGTGCCATTATTTAGGGCTTAACAGGTCGAATGAGGCAGTCAATGACACGATTTGTGCTCTTGTCTTATAATTGATGTTGATATGGAACTGCTACAGGTAGCTGGACCACTTATTATGGCGATCATTCTGCAATTTCCCTTGTGTCTGTATGAACTGCATAGGCTTGTGATTAGTGTGAATGATTGTATCATTTCCCATAATGTAATGTTTCCATTGATGACATGATTGTACAATGTAATACATTTCCTTGTCATAGGTGGGGTATTTCCGGACAATATCTCAGAGTGTCTCACTATGGTATGCTACCGAATGACCATGTTGAGAGAGAACTGCGGCTACAATAGAGTCGAATGCATCAATCTCAATCGTGAATGGTTGTTTCGGATCAGGTAAGGAGATTACTGGAGTTGAGCACAAGTGATGATTCAGATCATCAAATTCTCTTTGTTGTGCCTTCCCCCACGTGAAATTTTCCTTGCCACCTCCCTTGGTCACTTGGCTAAGGGGCCATGCAATATGTGAGAATCCCAACACAAACCGTCGGTAGAAGTTGGCAAGTCCCAAGAAGCTCTGAAGCTCAGTTAGTGTGGTCGGGGCTGGCCAGTCACAGATGACTTAAATCTTAGCTAGATCTACACATACCCTATGCTCATCAACAATGTAGCCCAAGTATTGGACCCTGTTCATGCCAAAGGAGAATTTTTCCAAGTTGGCATACAACTTATGTTGCTGCAGAGTGCTCAAAACTTGATGAATATGATGCATATGCTCCTCCCACATTCTATTGAAGATGAGGATGTCATCCAAATATACCACCACAAAAGAGGTTGTGAAGGGTATCAATACATCATCCATCAAATCATGAAAGTGGTTGGTGCATTTGTTAAGCTAATTAGGTCATGACCAACCATTCGAAGGGACCTTCTTTAGATTTAAAAGTTTTCTTCCATACATCAGTTGGCTCGATGGGAACCTGGTGGTAGCTAGACTTTAGGTCAATATTGCTGAATAATTTCCCCCCCTTGAGTTGGTCAATAAGGTCATCAATTCGGGGAATTGGGTATTGATTCCTGACTGTGATTTTGTTTAATGCTCTGTAATCAATGCAGAGCCGCCAGGTCCCATATTTATTCTGCACTAGTACAATCGAGCTTCTGTAAGAGGAGGAGATGGGTCTGATGTGCCCTTTTTGAAGAATCTCTTGGATTTGACGCTTGATTTCTTCATTTTCCATCAATGAGAGAATATAGACTGGTTCATTAGGCAGAGGTGTACCAAGAGTTATATCAATTGGATGCTTGACTTGGTAGTGCGTTGGCACCCTAGTGGGTGAGGAGAAGATGTCTATGCTCTCTTCCATGATCCTGTCCATTTGCTTCTACTGCAAAGAGAGGATTTGTGTAGAGGCCATGGATGTGGCAGAAAAATTCTGCTTACTGTGAGCACAGATCACAAAGAAGAAGAACCTCTTGTTCTGTGAAATGACCTTACTACATTGCTTAACAGAGATTAAAGAAATAGCGGTAGGAAGCGCTACCTCTGGTGTCCTGTACAATTGACTACTCAAAGTAATAATAACATTGTGGGGTATAGACTCATACACCACATGTCGCTTCCACAAATATGGTTTTCCTAAAATAAAATCACAAAATTCAAAGGGAGAAATATCACACAATACCTTGTCTTTGAAGGGTTTGATGTCGTAGGGAAGACGACAATGTTCGTTGACGCGAAGAGCTCTTCCTTGGCGAATCCAATCGATGGTGTAGGGTTGTGGGTGCGGTGTCGTCGAAAAGTCCAAGCACTTGATGACCTCTACTGAGATCAGGTTCTTTTGACTACTGCTATCAACAATGAAATGAAGTAGAGCCCCCTTTACCCACATCTGTGAGTGAAAGAGGCATTCCCCTTCCTTTGGTTCTTTTGGTTCGTTTGGATGGAATTTGGTGGTAATGAAAATGGCACTGGGTTCAATATCGATAATCTACTTCCCTCCTTATGGATTTGATTCAGAGTCATAATCTACCTCTGACTCATAATATTTCATCTCAGCCACCAGTGACTTGTTGGAGCGACATTCTTCAGTGTTGTGCCAAGTGATTTTATGGTATTCACACCATTTTCCCGTGTCCTTCTTCGACTTCTCATTACCCTTCTTGTGTTGTGGCTTAGACTGGTTGTCCCGAGAGTGGCCATCTTTTCTATGTCCCTTTGTTTGTGGTTTGGGGCTGCCTTTTCCTTTCTTCGACTATGAGGAGTTTGCAGATCCAAACTCTTGCCTCTTTTTCTTAAATTTCTTCTTGATCTTGACAACATATCTATAAGCCATACCTAGTGATGCGGTCTCTATAAAATCCATTTATGTTTGAATGTATTTATGCATACAACTACGGTATTTGAGCACCAGATGTCATTTAGAGTCTTTGATACCCAATTTGGTGCACAGGGTATGGAATATATTGGTGAAAATTGGTACTGTCTGGTCCCTTTCCTGACGCAGGGTGGTCCATCTTGTGCAATGTTTCTCGTAGCTTCCAACATGGTAGTATTGTTCTTTAATGGCATCCATGAAGGAATCCCACATGGGGGAGACCACAAATATTGCAGATTCCTTTATGGCCCTTTCCTCAGTGTAAGTATCCTACCAGTCCTTAACATGGGGGACGACCTTGAGGAGTGCAAAAGTAATCTTTTCCCTATCGTAAAAATTATGGATCGAAAAATACCCTTTGAGTAGATTCAACCATTTATCTAAAACATCCACATCTATCAGTCCTTCAAATAATGGAATATCAAAATTTACCTGTACCTTGAAGGGGGTTTCATGGTCGCTTGATGAAGATGCATCTTCGGTGGGAAGCTGCCAAAGGATATGTGCAAAGTTATCCATCATTTAGTTCATTTGTCGCGCAAGGGCTTCCTCGAGAAACATTTTAAAAGGATATCCTATTCCATCATATTTTTTTTGTCCCCCATGGGTTGTTTTCGTGCTTGGCGCGAATGATCTTGCAAAGGCTCGATTGGTTCGATTGGTTCGATTCCCAACTTCTTGTACCCAGATCTTATCAAGGACATACACGAAGAAAAATAAATGAAGAGGAGACCGCTCTGATACTACTGATCCATATTTATGAGCGGAATGAAATGAATAACATAGAGATATGAATAACAACAACAGATATCCAGTGAACAATAACTTCTATTGAATAAATAAAATAGGTTGAAACTATAAAACTGTAGAACTAAAAACTACTTGCTCGAATGGTGGCAGCTATCTCTGAGAAGGGATATGGCTTCTACGCACATTTTTTCGAGAAGAATGATTACAATGAGGCTCCATAGGCATTTTTAACATTACTCATGAATTCCAAAACCCTAGACATCGAAAAACCTAACCCTAGGAGATGAAACGCCAAACATTATGTGGGCCCCCATGGATAAGTTGGTACCTCAACTTCCCTGGGTCGTAAATTTTGCATATGACCTCTGTTTTAGGCGCGTGATAACTCGTTGGAAAGGTATTTTCGAGAAATACACATTATGCCATCAAACTCTGGCTCTGTGTATAGTTTGAATGTGGAAAGCCAAAAAAGCATTGTTTAGGGCCCCAAAATGGCCCTGGAAGTACAGAAATATGTATTGACAAGAAAACTTCCAAACTAAGCTAGTTGGATTAGGTGGGAGGACACCAATATCCACCTGGAAGTTGTGTAGGGCTTCAGAAAGCCATGAAAGTGAAGAACCCACAATTAAAAGGAATTACAGAAGAATGTGTTGAACTAAAATTGTCAAAAGGAGCCATTTGGAATAGGTGGGTGACCACCACTATCCACCTAGATCACTGGGAAACATATGACACATTTCAGAATTATCTTTTCCTCTTTTAATGTTTGGAAATGGTCGTCACAATGCAACATTGGAAAATTCTCTTCACATTGTGACATTGGGAAATGTTCATCACATCGCAATGTTGGGAAATGTTTGTCACAATTCAATGTCTTGAATCTTATTTTACTTTGTAGACAATTATTTATACTTGTCCTAAGGACATTGATAGAAAAGCATCTTCAACTTTGCAGATATTGAATTATACTTGTGATAAAGACATTGATAAAAAAAAATCATTCAATAAATTATACCCGTATTAAATACATTGATAACAAATTTACTTGATATATATGTTGTAGATCATGATTTGTTATTGTTATAAAGACATTTAAATAAACCACGTATGCATCGTATAGTGTATATAT
>SNQJ01S0083948.1:46094-64909 GCA_010110895.2 Picea sitchensis
CTGCAATATCGGAGTCAAACAAGGTTGTCCCTTGTTCCCTACCCTTTTTGGCATATACATTGTCAAGTTAGAAGAATGCTTGGAAAAAGAAGGTTGTGTCGGCCCTACTCTCACTAGTATAGTCATCGATATTCTTCTTTATGACGATGATATCATTCTTATGGCAAGGAGTCCCCATGATATTGAAAACCAAGTAAGAATCCTCAAGGATTTTTGCTCCAATATGGGTATGACTGTTAATACTGATAAGACTAAGGCCATGATTATTAAATCCGATAAGATCCCTTATGATACCTTTGTAGATGACAACAACAACTTGGAGGAAGTGACTTCATACAAATATCTTGGAATTGATATTCACCACAAACGCAATTGGAATTATAGCATTAAGAAAATGATCATTGGGGGATGGAAAGCTTATTATGGGCTTGAAAACAATTGTAAATCAGGTGATATTTGGAGTTGGGATAAAAAGAAACTCCTCTTTGAGAGTCTTGTTACACCTGTTATTCTTTATGGGTGTGAAGTCTTGGGTTGTAGTATCTCTCGTGAATCCTGGAGAAATATAGAGCAAATACAAAAGAATTTTATAACCTGTAATCTCAAAATTAAAGGAAATACGCCCTATCCCATCCTCCTCTTAGAAACAAGCCTCTCCCCCTTGAGAGCATGGCTATGACTAGATACCTAATGTATAAGAACAAGTTAAACAACATGGAAAACAAGAGGCTACCTAAAATTGCTTCAAAAACAAGTCATAACCACTATCGACTCAAGCGAGGATGATATAAAGACGCCCTATCTTGGCTAATATATTGGGGAATCGTGGAAGAAACCATTTTGCAGAATACAAATACTATTAAAAAAACGTCAAATCAAAATTTAAGGAGAAAATGTGGTGTGATAAAGAGTTAGAGGAAAAAAGAAAATTAAGGTATTATAAAGATATAATCAACCCTAATCTAGAAGATCAAAATTATCTATCTGTTTTGCTAAGTGTAAAGAAAAAAATAAGCATTGCTAAGATAAAAACAAATTCTCATGAGCTCCATAGTGAAACCGGTGGTTGGTCAATTTCTAAAATCCCATGGGATGAAAGAGTGTCACTTTTGTGGCACTAAGAAGGTTGAAGATGAAAAGCACTTTCTCTTAGATCATCCAGCCTATACCCATATTAGACCTTATTTTCAAAATATTTATCACACTACCAAGCTTCCTAACCTCTTAACTCAACAAAAGTATGGTGATCTTGGAAAGCTTCTCTTAATGCTTTTCGAGATCACAAGTAATCACTTACCCTCTTAAGGTTCGAAAGACCAATTCGATCTTAGTAGACGTTAACCATCATCATTTTCATCCTATACTTTGTATGCTTTGTATATGTACACATAGAAACATGCTTTATATATAAACCATGGAGTGGTTTTGAGAGGAGATGAGGTGGGCTCAACCCTAATTTGACGTCAATGCCATGGCTGCTATACGGAATAAAGATGGCACGTAGGCCTTATACAACCTTTGACTCATTCATATTAATTTAACTCTTTTTATTCAAATTTGGCGGGTTGTTGTTTGACTTTCTCAATCTATCCACGTGTGAAAATTGATTGTTGAAGCGATCTCGCTACTACGGATCATTATCACACTTGGTTAGCCAAGTACATGAAGAATATTTTCTTCTAGCTCTCTTTTACATTAAGGTAACCTAGAATTTGGTGACGTGGATTTTATAAAGTAGAGATTACACCAAAGTGTATTTTAATGATAATTAAGACGAGTTCTAAAGAATTAAAAGGTTTGTTGTAATATTCTAAATTATATTTTAAAAATGGGAAAGGAGACTTTTAATTTTCATAACTTTATATGTGAGCATTGCTCACATATATGAAGTAAAGAATAGTATTTACAATTTTATTTTTTTTCTAAATTTTATAAAGATGATTTAAATTAAGTGTTTTTCATCTTTGACATTTTTAATATTGCAAATAGACAAGACAAACAAGAAAATAAAAATTAATTTAATAAAGAGGATTTGAATTAAGTGTTTTCATTTGTAAGTTTTTAATATTACAAATATACAAATTTTATTTTTTAGAATAATTTTAAATTTTGTAAGATTTGTTACTTTTTGTTTTATTTTGAAACTTGTAAGTGTTTTTTCTTTTTTTTTAATAATATTGATTTTCTTTTTTAAGATTACAATATCCAAAAGATATGTTTGGATTTTTAGATTAGGTTAATGACTTCTTTATAGTATTTTAATTTTATTTTACCCTCTATTTCTTTGTTACACCACAATTTCTTTTTAAATTTATATGTGATAGCATTTTTAATGGTAATCTCTTTAATTTATATGTGATATGTAAAGAGGACTTAATAAGGTGTATTGTTTTTAATTTTAAGATTATAAATTATAAAATGCTTATGGATTTTCTAGATTTTCCTCCAAGACTCTCTAGATATGTTGCAACACAAACTTCTCAAACAATGAATNTATATGTGATATGTAAAGAGGACTTAATAAGGTGTATTGTTTTTAATTTTAAGATTATAAATTATAAAATGCTTATGGATTTTCTAGATTTTCCTCCAAGACTCTCTAGATATGTTGCAACACAAACTTCTCAAACAATGAATTTATTTTTTTTCCCCAAAGAAATCTTGATTTTCAACTACTCTCAAGACCAAAAAAGACTTTCCATCCTCCATTACGCCCTTTCTCAATGTTGTAGTTCTAGTTAAGGTTGTTGTGAAGGTCAACTGTAAGGTATTTGTATGAATTATCTTCCCTGTACATACAATTAGTGTAAGTAATCTTTTTGGATTTGATCATTTGTGTTAGTGTTTACTAACATACCCATGCTAGAATGAAATTCCTTTGAGAATTCTCAGTTGCTTCTTGAGATAAGAAGGACACATTGCCATAAGAACAATATTGTCAAGGTAAATAAGAATGGTGATCATTATTACAATGAAAGTAGTTCCCATGCACCCTATTTCTTTCAAACATGCCTTTAACTTGTTAATGTAAATTCCTAAAAGGGTGGAGTATAAGGGGCAACCTTTTTTAACCCATATATTACAATTGATTTCTTCCAACTAACCCTCATTATACTTGAACTTATAAATAACTTTCACATACAACCTTATCATTGTATTACTCAACTTGAAACGAACCTTTAACTCTTCTAATATATTCCAAAGTTTGTTTATGTACATTGTATGAGAAGATTTCAAGGAAATTCCACATTCCTTTACGATAATCCTTAGAGTAACTAAGTGGTCCACCATTAAATGGTAGCTTATAAAACCACCTTGGCCTTTAGCCATTTTTCCTTGAGTTTCTTAACAAGGAAAATTTTAGGGATAAATTTTTCTCATGGGCTAATTTTCCATGTTTTTTTTTCCAAAAAGATATTTGTTAATTTCTAAATGTATTTTACTCTAAAAATTGTGAAATTTCAAAATTTTTGGAATTAGAAAGAATCACCAAGGTTTTTACACTTTATGATAACTATGGGTCCTTAAATTTTTGATAACTATGGGTCCTTCAATTTTTCCATGTTTCTAACCATGTAGTAATCTTATTTTCTAGAAAAAATCCATATAATGCATCTAAAAGAGGGCCTCTAATTTTTTGAATTTCCACTTGATAGCCTTCGATGTCCTTATCTTTCCCTTTGGCAAGTCATTTAACCCAAACTCAATATCTCCAAAGTAAAAACCTATTTCTGTGTAATAAGGATTTAGATGTTGTCCACAACATTAGGGGATTGATAAAAAAAATTAAGGTACAAATTCCAATACCTTAAGGCAATCATATTATTTTCTTTAATTTTTTGAGATAGAATTTGTCTCTCCAAGGATCATATTAGAAAGATGTGAAATATTTTTTTTCTTTTACTTATAAAATATCGTTTATTTATTTAAGTTAGTGCTTTGTAATTATTTATATTGCCCAAAGGCTTGCCTAATACCTTTTCTAGCAATTTTACAATCTGTGTCTTACCAAGGGTTTCCCATTCAATTTTTATTTTTACATGAAATTTCAAGAGAGTAATTGTTTATACAAGTTCATGGTGTTATTGTAAATCATGATATAGCTATTTAATATTAGTGATACTGGATATAATTCATTTTTAAATCCTTCAAAAATATTTTAGGTTATTTTTGTGAAGATAAGTGCTTTTCATTACTATATTTTTCTTCTTTGGTTTTTTATTCATGACTTAGTTTAGAGTTAAGATTAAGGTAATGTCATTCGAGTTAGTTTCATGGTCATTTAAGATGTCAAAATTAACAAATTGAGTGAATACAATGATATCGAATATAATATAATCTACCACATCACTATTAAGGCCATGAATATAGGTCATCTAATTAGATTTTGGCCACTTTATTAAACCATTGCAAATTATTAGGGCTTAACATGTCGACATATTCATCAATTTAGTAACAAAAAAAAATCGCCTGAATATTCAAAGCTTCTTTTGTATCTATGAGCTAAAACCATGTTCTCTTATAACCATAGAGGGTTAAGATTGGAGTCATTTCTTATGGTTATATCTTGGTTACTTGTTGTGGCATTAAACTCTCCTAGAAAGAAAAAATTACCTTCATTTTTATCTAAATTATTTTTCATTACATGTTGGACAATTTAAATTGGTTTAATAGTAATACCAATAATAATAATACTTCTTCATAGCCTAACTAGAAACTAAATATTGAATGAGACTCCCTCATTTGTGGGAAAATGGATCCTTTCAACAGAACAATTTGATAGCTTAGTTTATAGAGGTATACCTTACCCCAGTTCATTTTTTAATGGACTACCTTGGAAGGCCAATCATCTTGACCTTGACTCTCCAAGATTTCTTCTTGATCATTTGTTTCTTCTATGGAGTTCCAAGTAAAGACTCCAACATTGTACCTCCCAAGGTATAGCTAATCTGCAGTATTGGAAATAGTTCTTGAATGGGTTTCTTGGCCTTCTAGAGTGTCAATAATTGTTATCCTTATGACCCATTTTCTAGCGACATAATCAAGCCAAAGATATTATGTCATACATTTGTTGTTTGTGATTATGCTTGCTAGATTTGTTGCTTGGTAACCCAAGAGTTGGAGCAGATTTGGATGGCATAATCATCTCTTTGTTTCCCTTTTCCAAGCCTCTACAAGCATATTTGAGTGGCTTTCGACACACTACATTTCTAGTTTTCTTTTCCTCCATGGTAATGGCTTATTTGTTTCGTTCCTCTTATCATCTTGACAAAAGTGGTTTCAACTAAACTTGTGCTAGCTTCGTATCCACTAAATTCTAGTCCTTTATTCTTGGGGATCATAATCCCTTATCCTTCCTTACCTAGCCCTTGGCCATAATAACCCAATTTTACCTCATGATCTTGGAATTAATGCCTCCAATGTGAGTTTCAAAGTCATTGAAGGTCTTTTTAGGAAGTATCTTGGAAGGTGAGTTTACCATGCTTGACTCCATCATGGTTTTGGCTTTCGTATTGTCAACAAAAGGTTATTTGTTTCTCTCTTGGATAGTTTCTTGTATATTCCCAAGGCCTCTTTCTTCACTTCCAAATCCTTGTATAGCTAAGAAGTCACTTCGGTCAACCTCTCTTGTTGCTAATTATTGAGTTGAGTGAATTTCTCCTCCAATTGCAAGAGATGCAATATGCTCCTGTCTAATTCTTTCCTCGTGGTGGTGAAGGAGTCCTATCATTTGGAAAGTTATTTTTCTAGCTCATCCTCTTTCTATCTCCAATAGTGAATTTCATCTTATATCTCCATGTTGAAGTCTCTCAACTATTCCAGCTTCTCCCTCTTCAATTATTTTCCCATGGTAGTTTCTTCAAGGTATGTTATAAACCTTCTTTGATACCATATGATCCAAAAAAGGTATGCCTATCAGCTATTCATTTCGTCAACACAGATCTATACGAAAATAAATAATTATCTATGTTGCTAATCACCAATAGGCATAAAAAATTATAGCTCTATTTCATATTTGTTTCACTACTTAGATGCATGATTTAGTATACATACCTATATTCAACAAAGGATCTCCAAGTATTTTCACAAGCTACAAGTTCTCTCCACGCATTGAATGGAAGATATGTGGAAATAGTGTAGTTATACTCTAAGGATAAAACAAGTGAATAATGGGTGAATACAACAATGTTGAAGTGTTTTGGATTGGAGCTAACTAAAATGTTGTGTACTCATACAAACCCACCACAAAATAATAAATTCCCAGCAAGAATCAATTGCAATATTAGTTGTTGAATGTTGTTAAGTACTGAACCAACAATACACTCAATCTACAATTTCAACTCTTAAGAAATCATTTAAACCATTGAATAGATCTAGGATTACAATGTAGCTCTATTATAGTTCTCATGGTTTACATAGAATGAAAGAATATATTAAAAACAAAACTACATAAAGTATACACAACCATTAACACCATGAGACAATAAAGATTATTTTCACACTATAAATCCAAATGGGAAAACTAGGTTTAGGGAATTTTTTATTAAGCAGGAAATTGATAACAAAAGGGTGAGTTATACATAGATTTAGTGTATTGTTACTCACTAGTAGCAAATTTGACAGATTTTCATGGCTCAACAATAATTTTTTCTTATCGTGGGACAATATCAATGTCTTCTTATCCTCTGATTATCAAGCAAACTACTTCTTTGGGATTTAATCTATGTTGTTGTCCTTCTTCATTTCCTCCTCTTTATTCCCTTCCACCCCTTCTTCATCATAACCTTTATTTTTTAATGGGTTGCCTTGAAATTCCAACCATAATAATGGTTTTATTTAACTTCCAAGGGACTTTTGAACATTTTCTCAACTTTGCTACAAATAATTAAATGATTATTACAAAGTTTACACATATTTGTTTTTGGTGATGATCTAATTTACATCACACCTTCCCTTTTGCAGGATTTTGGTCCCCAAAATATTCAACTCCCTTCAATCTTCTTCTTCTTTTCTTTCATGCATCCTCTTGCAAATCTCCAAGAAAGGGTCCATTTTCTACAAGATGGAAGATACAATCTTAATAGGGGCTATCCTTGGCATAATTTTGCTATACATATAATGGCTAGAGATCATATTCACTTTTACAATTGGTCATTGGAAAACCACTTCTCCTTGGGAAAAATGTGTAAGAATCTCCTCTTTCCCCTTGACCTTGACTCTCCAAGATGGTCCTGAAGGTGTCATGTAGATGGGATTAGCATAACATAGAGTAAATAAATAAATAACTCATAATTTTAAAATTCAAAATAGATCGATCCCTCATCTGATAATTTCAAAATTTAAAACGCGCATCTGATCACGTCACCATTGTCCATTCATTTTATTTCATCTTCGAAATGGAAGAAGAAACACCAACATCAGGAGAACAACGCACTAGGAGTAGGAGAAGATCAAGATTGAGAACACCTCCTCCTCCACCTAATTTTAATACTCTCAGAAATGATCGTGATGGGATGACTATAGAATATGATAATTATCAGATACCAAAAGCACCTGAACACATATGATTTCGCCCTTTTATCTATGAAGCTACCGAGGAGGAGCTACGAGACAGACCCGTACCTATGGTGTCGAATGTGGATCAGTTCGAGTTCCGAGGCAAAGTCGCACCTGCAGCTGAGGAGGAGCAACGAGAAAGAGCCGTACATATGGTGCCTCCTTACATGAAACAACTCCTCTTTCCCCTTGATCTTGATCTTCTACTTTTGTCTGATCCTCTTCATCTTTCCCTTGTACTTCTTCTTCATCTTCTTCTTCTTCTTTGTAAAGTTGTTCCATTGATTCATTTTCTTCTTCCTTTAATTCTCGCCCACCTATTTCATCAATAGTTACATTGATGCTTTCCACAACTTTGTTCAACCTCAGATTGTAACACGTGTATGCTTTTCTTGTACTTGAGTAACCAACAAGTACTCCTTTGTCCACACAAGAGTCAAAATTTCCCATTCTGCCATATTTTCTTTTGATGTAGCATTTGCTTCCAAATACTTTGAAGTGCTTCACATTTGTTGCTCTTCCTTTCCATATCTTGTAGGGAGTTTTTTCAGTGTTATTTCTGAGCATTACTCTATTTTGAATGTGAACTTTTGTATGCACTGCATGTGTCCAAAAAATATCTGTCAATTTGGAATCCATTAGCATTGTTCGATCCATTTCATGTACTATCCCGGTCTTTCTTTCAACAACTCCATTATGTTTTTTTTTTTTGTAAGTAATTTTATATATAAGGGCCTTCAAAAAACTAGACCATAAGTACAAAAATGAATAACATCTGGATTGTAGTTACTGAACTGCTCCACAAGGATAAACCAGTTCAGCCAACCGGGTAAGTCTAACACTTGAGTTTTTACCAGTCTTACAAAAACACAAAGCTGAGTTGACAAAGATGCTACTAGAGGAGAAACTATTAAAAAAGAACAGACCCCTTGAGGGGTTAGACAATTGGCGAATAGTCTGGCACATACCCTGGCAGATAGCCTGGCCACGGCTCCTCTTCAACAGGTGTCCCTCGGGTATCCCATTTCATGTCGTCGTCCTCAGTGCACGCTTCCTTGTTAGCAGTTGTCTCGGCATCTCCCGACAGATTGTGTGCTTGCTGACCAGTGGCCATGACCACTTCCTTGTCCTCCTACTGAACCGACTCCTCAACGACCTCTGCTACACCCTGCTTCCTGATGTTCTCGTTGTCGCTTGTTGTGGAGGGCGCTTCTTCTGAAGCCGTGGGAGAGGCTTCTTGGTAAGTTGAAAGAAGCTGGAGGAGGGTTGAGAGTCTCCCATCCACAAGCTGTAACCGAAAATGGAGGTCCTCCACTCCCTGATGGAGTTTGAAGACCAAGTCGTAGAGGATGGTGAAGTTGTCTAGCCACTGCAAATATAGCTTTGAGTTAGAGGATGTTGGCTCCTTGTTTCGGGTAGCCCGAACATGAGATGGCATCCTCATGGGCGATTTTGAGGAACCCATGCCCGACGCAAGGGGAGGAATGGAGTTCCTGGAGGTTGAAGGAGCGGTGAGGTGGCGTCGTGAAGAGCTCGGGCTGGTTTCAATTAAGGCTAGGCACTCGAAGCAGGGGATAGGTGCAGTGGAGGAATTGAGAATTGCTATCTCAGGCCGCAAGAGCGGCGAGGAGAGAGTTGAAGGCGAACCAGGAGGAGAGGTCGAAGCATGAGGCCGTCGAGGATGCTAGGGAGAACCCCTTCGCGGTCTAACTTGATGTCGTGGTTTGGCACGGTGAGTGTGAATGGTTTGCCAGAACAAAGGGGAGGGCCTGAAGCAGGCGAGGGGTCACAATCACCATGAGCAAGTGAACAGAACCAGACCAGAGTCGCGGGATGGTAATGCAAAAGAATGGAGAAGACATTGCAACAAGCGAAATAGAGGTCGGAGGAGCCCAAGTTAATGTCCCTGCTATCGACGTAAAGACCATTTAATGTGGGAGGGAGTCGGCAGTTGTTGGCACGAGCTGGTCACATGGATCGCTGCCTTGTTGGCTCCTCTGCACCTCCTTTGTGTGTCAGGTGGCTGGCCCTAGCACCCCATCCGGGGGTTTGTCCACCTCCGCATCTCTGCGGATACATTGCTGGAGGATAGGGTGATCTGGAGTGAGGGAATTTTTGCAAAGGATTTTCGGTCCATCCCATTTGACCCCTAAGTTAGCCAATTCATCCGCTACCTGATTCGCAATCCTTCTGATGTGAGAAGGTATGACCACCTGATTGGGTTGCAGTAAATCTGTGATGGTCTTTAGTCCATGCAAGAGCCTCCAGTTGGGTGAAATTTTGTCCGGATCTGATCCGTTTAAAAGTCTGTCGAGGAGATTGACAATGATCTGGGAGTCACCCTCTACAATCAGCTGGGTGAAGTTGTGGTCCGTGGTGAGTTTCAGCCCCTGAGTGAGTGCCCAAAGTTCTGCCACATTGTTCGTAGTGTGACCAAGGGAGCCTTCATTAATGAGAATGATGTTCCCAAGGTGATTGTGGAAAACGGCTCCATAACCAGCAGGTCCTGGATTGCCTTTGGAGGCCCCATCAAAGTTGAGTTTGATGAAGTCAACCGGAGGAACTGACCAAGAGGAGGGACTGAAGGAGGGGGTGGGGGCAGAGGGCATGAGGGGGTGAAGGGAAAGGAAAGGTAATCAGTTCTTAAGGATTAGAATCTCTGAGGGATTGTTGATCGGGTCTTTTTCGTTCCAAGGTTGGAGGTTGAGAGTTTCCAGAATATTGAGGCGGCAGCTATTCCAACAGTGTTGCCATGGGAGGAAAACGTTCCTGAAAAGCCTTCTATTTCTTTCCTTCCATACCTGCCAGAGGATGAAACCAGGAAGCAATTGCCAGATACGATTGAGGAGGGGAGAATGAAACACTTGGTCCCTCCAATTTGTACTAGTGTCAACGATGTTGTCTCGAACACAATTTGAGGTACGCATGATGAGCGCACATTGGTCCCAAATTTGTGTTGTGTACAGGCAGGACATGAGGAGGTGATTCATGGTTTTAGTTGTCTCCCCACAGAGTATGAAAATGGAAGGCCCCACAAAGCCTCTTTTGGAAAGGTTGTCCCAGGTTAGTATGCTGGAGTGGATCACGAGCGAGAGGAAGAGGGTGATTTTGGGCCAATGTCTGAGCTTCCAGATCTTGCGCCAGACGGCCCGTGTAGGTGCCAGGTTCGGTTGGATCTTGATGTGGTAATATTCTCATATGCTATAGGTGCCTCTTGGTCGGTATCCTCATCGGAGAATATCCTCTCCTATGAGCGGGGGATTTTTCGTTTGATCATTTCATTCTGGTAGGGACCCAGATCCACGTGACCATCCAGGTTCGTGTGTTCCCTATCAAGATGTCAGTGCCACCAAGTGTTATCTTGAGGGTCATCTAGCCAATAGTCCGCTACTGTTGTCATGCTTGCCTATGTGGCTTGGGTGCTGATGTGCTCAGCCCAGTCCTCGTGGTCCAGAATTGGCCATTGTTGCCAGGAATATTTCCAGAATAGGGTTGTTTTCCCGTTTCTAATTTCCTAGAAGGCATGATGAGTGACAAGCTGTCTATTATGCTTAGCCGCTGCCCAAATTAAAGACCCTGGTGTGTCTCCATTCCAGCGTATGAGATTTTTTTCCGCTACCTCGGGTGCATATTTCTTCCTCCATAACCGTGCCCAAAGGTCCTTGGGATTTTTAAGCCATCGCCACCATATTTTTGCACTGAGGACTTTATTCATGATGGCAGGATCTCATAAGACAAGGCCTCCTTACGCTTTGGGATGACATAGTTTGTCCCAGCTGACAAGCGCTATTTTCTTCCCTGTGTTGAGACCTTGCCACAGGAAATTCCTCTGTAAGCTTTTAATAGTTGAAAGTACAAAGTTAGGAGCAGCCAGCACCGAGAAAATGTAGGTGGGAAGGGCCTGGAGAACTGATCAGAGGAGAATGAGACGAATTGGAAGGTTTAGAACTCTGAGGGTCCAGGAAGAGAGATTCTTAGTAAAAGAAGAGAGTAGATGCTCCCAAGAGGAGTTCCGAAGGGAATTGTCGATCAAAGGGATGCCAAGGTATTTGGACGGAAGGGAGCTTCTTTGGAAACCTAAAAGATCAGAGATATGGCGCTGAATAGGGGGGGGCGTATTAAAGAAAAATATTAGGGACTTGTATTTGTTGCAGTATAGACCTGAGGCTTCAGAGAAGGTCTGGAGGATCTGGAGAAGGGATTTTTCTTCCCACACAGTTGGGGTACCCATCAGGAGTGTATCATCCACAAATTGGCTATGCGAAATAGGAGGGGAGATGCCATGCAACGGTAGACTTTCTAGAGTGTTGTTTACAACATCCACGTGAATGCATCGACTAAGACCTTCCGCCATTATAATGAAGAGGAATGGGGAAAGAGGGTCTCCCTGTCTAATTCCTCTTGAAGGGGTTAAGGGATGAGAGGGGATGCCATTAATCAGGATAGAGAAAAAAGATGTAGAGGTTAGGTTCAAGATCCACTTCACCCAGAGTTTGTCAAAGCCAAAGGCGAGGAGCAGTTCCCTCATATAGTCCCAACTTATCTTATCAAAGTCTTTAGAAAGATCTAATTTAAGGAGCATACCTAGCAATTTGGTTTTCTGCAAAGAGTGGATCACCTCATGAGTGAGAATAACGTTGTCCAAGATTTGTTTTCCCTGTATGTAGCCTGATTGTTCCGGGGAGATGACAGTAGGCAGAATGGGTTTGAGCCTTCGAGCTATCACCTTTGTTAGAAGTTTATAAATGACGTTGCAGAGGGCTATAGGTCTGAACTGCTTGGGATGGTGAGCTTGCCCCTCTTTGGGAATAAGAGTGAGGAAAGTAGCATTGAGAGATTGAAGGACCTGTCTAGTAGAACGAGAGTCTTCAATAATTTCCCAGACCTCTACCCTGATCATCGGCCAACAGTGATGGAAAAAATCGCTGGTGAATCCGTCCGGGCCGGGTGCCTTGCCTCTTGGAGTGTCTTGCAGCACCTGATCTACCTCCTCGATTGTGATGGGCCTAAGTAGATCTGAGTTTTTCTCCCTGGTGACAAGGGCATGCACATGTTGCGTTACCTTGGCTATGGCTTCTGATCTGTTCGGAGAAGGTTTCGTGAGGAGGTCTTTATAATAATCTGTCAGAGTTGCTTCCAGGTCTTCATGGGAAAGAATTGGCTCACCATTGGTGGAAAGTAAGTGCGTGATTCTATTGGTATGGCAGTGCTGCATGACGAATCTATGGAAGAACTTGGTGTTGCGGTCCCCCTCCTTGAGCCATTGGATGCGCGATTTCTGTTTCCATAGAATCTCTTCTTGTGTTTTTCTGACCTTCAATTGTTGAGTAGTTATTGCTTCCTGGGTTTTCATCTCATCCGTTAACCCTTGCAGTCGGATCTGAGTTTGAATCATCTTCATCTGCTCTGACCTGCTTTTGGGAGTCAAAGATGTTGCCAAAGTTTTTCTTATTCCAGGTTTTGATGATTTGTTTAAGGTTTTTTAACTTTTGCTGAAATCTAAACATCTTGGAGCCATGGGTAACCTCTGCTTGCCTCCACAAATCCTGGATCTTTGCCTGGAAGTCTGGATGGTTGAGCCATAACTGTTCAAACCGGAATGGTTTTTTCCCTGGTGATGCCGGTACATCCATCCACAACTGAATGGGCCAGTGATATTAGCCATGAATGCTCAGAATACTTGCTTCCATAGCTATTCCCTCCAGCATAAGGGAGTCAGAGATTAGGAAGCGATCAAGTTTGCAAGCAATTTGGTGTGATCCATTTCTTCTATTTGTCCAGGTGAAAGTGTCATTGATAGCTTCCAGGTCGATCAGATTGAGTTTATCTATGAGGTTGTTGAAATCATTAGTGTCTTGATCTAGGCGCCGTGATCCCCCCTTTTTTTCCTCCAGATTTCGAATGAGGTTGTAATCGCCCCCTATAGTCCAGCGATTGTATCTGGTCAGGTTAGAAAGGTATTCCAGATTCCTGAGGGAGGCCTTCTTGTCCCTTGGATTGGCTGGGCCATAGACATTGGTCAGGTGTCCGGGTTTATTGGAGCTTATAAGCCTGTAGTCCGTCGTGATAGACCATTTGGTGGTAATAAAATTCTCTAATAGCACTGAGTTGGGGTTCCATATAATATCCAGTCCTCCAGTTGTGCCTGTAGCTGCGGTTGACATTGCTTCCCCTTGCTTCCAACAATAGGGGAGTAGCTTATCAATGTCTTTGATTGAGCATTTTGTTTCCTGTAGTAGTACTATGTCCGGTTTCTCCGCGAAGATCAGATCCCGTAGCAGTTTTTGCTTGCTACGTCCATTGAGGTCCCTAATATTCCAAGAGATAATCTTCATGATGATGGGGGGGTAGGAAGGGGAGGGAAACTGTCTGAGATGAGGTGGATTTTCCCTGAATTGACCATAAAATGGCCTATTTCCTATATGATTTTATTAGTATACTTTCGACCTCTTTTCTTGTCATCTTTCTGGGTTTTACTTTGGTTCTTTGATTGACTACTCTGTATCCCCAAACCCTTACTAGATCGTGTTGTGGAGTCGGCAGAGGAATTGAGAAAAACCTTATGCACCTTCTGTAATTGGTCCCGGGGTATAGTGTACAATTTTTTATGCCTGTAGGCGTGTTTGAGGTGTTCCAGGTCCACCCCGGCTAGATCTTGCTCTTCTATTTCCATATATGCGTCACTGTCCTCGGTCTCCAAGAGATATTGCGGATCCCCTACCGTTATTTGTGGAGGATGACCAGCTTCCTTCCCCTGTGGTGGTCGTTATTCCTCCTGTCCCCTAGGATGGGAGGGGTTATCCACAGGGAGCTCACTGGGATTTACCTTGGTTGAGGGGTCCTCTGGTTGATCTTGTAATATTGCAAATTTGTTACTAGTGGAGGGATCTTTACTTACCTGGCTTTGCTGCTTTCACCCTACTTGTCTTCTTTTCCCCACTGGTTGAATGAAGCCGTCCTTGTCTTTTCCGCCTTCTGGGTTCCCTTCTTTGTGAACCGCGTTGAGGGGGCATTCTCTGAACAGATGCCCATGTTCATGGCATTTCTGGCACCTGAAAGGAATGTGTTCGTAGTCGATGGTCTGGATCCAGTCTTCGTCCTGGTACTCAAGAATGATGGTTCCCGGCAATGGTTTAGCTATATTCAGGTATACACAAATGCGCGCATAATAGGTGTATCGCCTCTGTTTGGTAGCTTCTGAAGACTTTACATAGATTCCAATGGTATTTCCTATACCGGCCAAGACCTCTTCCAGCCAGAACTCTTGGGGGAGAGAGTACAGTTGGATCCACACTGGTGCATGGGCAAAATCTTCCTTTTCAGGGCTGAACTTCTCGGTCCAGAATCCTAAAAAGAGTCCTGTTGAGTTAAAAAAGTAAGGTCCCCCATCAAATATGTGAGTGCGGACCTTGAGATTGTGCAGTATGATTGTAAAAAGGCCCTTGGATCCCAGTTGTAATTCATAGTGCCCTTTTGGCTTCCACTAGTACTGTATCCATTTGATTAAATCCCGCTCTAATGGCCATAACCCTAGGAATTTCCCTACGAGGGCATGGTCTCTCATATACTTCTTTTGCTCTTCTATGTGCGGTGAGTTGACAATGTACTTCGGGGCTTGCGGCGCTTGAGGAATGCATTTTCCAGGGAGACAAGGTATCGGCGTTGTAGCAGGGGCGGCTACATTTTCTGGGTTGATGTCCATCTCCCGGTCCTTGAAGGTTCCTTCCATAATGAGTGTTGCTCGCAAGTCTGGCGGAGGCTCAAAGGACGACCGCTTGAACCCTTCGCCAATGCATGTCTTGGCTGTAGGAGGTGCCATTCGGCCCTCCTTCCTTCTGAGTCATGGCCCTAGCAGGGCTGGGAATGTAGCAGTTCGGCTAAAAAACTGAAACCCTAGTCCGGCTTGCAGAGTAATGCACACACATTATTAATACAACAAAATGAAAACAACAACTCCATTATGTTGAGGTGTCTTAGCAACGAATAATTTCCTTTTTATTCCATGTCTATTGTAGTATTCCATAAATTCATTTGAAGTGAAATCTCCTCCATTATCATATCTCAAACATTTGATTTTTGAATCCATTTCATTTTCAACCATTTCCTTGTAGACCTTGAAGTTTTCAAAATCTTCTGAATTATTCCTGAGAAAGAAAACTATAGTCATTCTTGTTTAATCATCAACTAATAACATAAATTATTTCTCACCTTTTAAAACCTTTGTTTTAGTTGGTCCAACTAGATCAGTATGCACAATTTCCAGTGGTCTTTTTGTTGAGTATTCCTTTGATTTGAACCTAGTCTTTGTTTGCTTTCCTTGTTGACAATGTTTGCATAAAGTGTAGGTTGGTTTTGTGATCTGGGGCATTTCTCTAACGGATTCCTTTCTGCAGACTTTGAAAAGGTTGTTAAAGTGTATGTGATCCATTCTTTTGTACCATAGCTAGCATTCATCTTCCTTTCCTAGACAACACTTTTCATTTCCAATTTCACTTAGTACATATATGTTGCTTGAAGTTCTTGCAGCTGTTGCAATCAATTTTCATGAACCTTCTTTTCTTATCTCGCACTTCTGTGAATGGAAAGTAATTTTATGACCTTGGTCACACATTTGACTTACACTTAGAATATTATGTTTCATATATTCTACTAGTAGAACATTTTCTTCCTTGGTATTCTTGTTTCCATTTCTGACAGTGCCTTTTCCAATGATTTTAGCTAAATCATCATTTCTGAAGGAGATTGATCCATCTCTTTCCTTTATTAATGTAAGAAACATGTCTTTATCACCTGTCATCTGTTTTGAAAAGCCATTGTCAACATACCAATCATGTTTCTTCTGCTTAGCTTGTAGAGTGAGTGTGTATTCTTCATTGCTATACTGATTCTTCTTTCTTATCCATGTCCTCTTCTGAGGTTCATGTATGTCATTGTTTTTGTTCTGTTGTGGTTCTCTAGGAGGGACTGTCATTCTGCAATCTTTGGCCATATGTCCAAATTTGTTACACTTGTTGCATTCCACTTCAATGATCAATGATTCAAACATGTTGTAACTTCTTCTCTGTGTTTCACTAGGTCTTCTTGGATAACCCTTTTCTGTATGAATTTCAAAGTTTTTAATGTTTCTGTTGTTATCTCTACAATTCACAGTTGTATGTCCAAAATTATTGCATGCATAGCATAAAACCAAAAATATAGTTTGATACTTGGGAGTTGAAGATCTTTTGAAAGGAGTTAATCTTATGAATCCTTCTTCTTCTTGACGCCTATATGTTTATGTCAGTTGTTGATTTTGAAATCTGAATCTTCTCGGTGAAGGAGTGCCCCTGTGATCTTCCTTATAGGTCTTCCTATCCCCTTTGATTGTTTCTGCATAGATTTTTGGATATGTTTCTTGTTCTGTTGTTTTGGAGTTTGATCCTTTTTCTGTCTGATTGTATCCAAGTTTGGACTTGTCATGATGAGGATTTTGACTGCTGATAATTTCATCCAAGACTTTTGAGTTGTTCTGCATATTTTTATTTTGAAGATCCTTTCATAATGTGACAATCTCTGCTTCCAAATTTCCAATGATCCTGACTCTTTCTTCTAGTCGTTCTTTGAGTGATTCTTCAATTCTTTTATCTTCTTCTATTTGAACCTTCAAATTTGTGATCATTTGTTCTAGTTCCCAAGTGTCTTCTTTCTTGTCTAGTTTTTCTTGTAGCTTCTTGTTTTTCTTCTTTTCTCTTCTTATAACTTCTATGGCACATAACAATTCTTCTTAGTAGTCAACTTCTGCCTCTTCATATTCTTCTTCGGTGTCTTCTTTATCAGAGTCTTCTACTACCATGAATAGAACTCTTTCTGTCTCACTGTCACTGACTTCATCTTCATCTGATGAGGAGATGTCTTCTTTGGTTCATAATCTTTTCTTGAAATCTTTCTTTGTGGTTCTTTTGCCTTTATATGTTTTTTTTCTATTTGAGTAATCTTCGTCATTCCTCTTATTTTTCTTATGAGGGAATTTTTTATCAAAATGACCAATACCATCACAATTAAAACAAACCAATGGAAACTTACCTTTATATTTGTCGTTGGTTCCCTTGTTCAATCTTATGACAAAGTTGTCCATTTCTTCATCATCTTTTGAGATGTCACTGCTGCTGCTATGTTCTTTTTCCTTTTGCTTTCACTTTTTCTTTGGCCTTTTGGATGCTTTGAAGGCTACTTCTTTTATATCTAGATTTTCTTGTTCAGTTCTCATTTCATATGCTGTGAAGATTCTATATAGTTCATCCATGCTAATTGAGTCTAGATCTACTCTTTATTCTAGTGCTAATATCTTAGGATCAAATCTCATAGGAAGAGATCTTAGTACCTTTTGAACAATTACAGATTCTTTAATTTCTTCTCCCAATCCTATGATTTCATTTACTATTTCATCGACTCGTAAGAAGTAAGATACAATATTCTCATCTTCTTTCATCTTTAGTTGTTCGAACTGACCTCTGTAAGTTTGAAGCTTTGCTGCTTTGACTTTTAAATCTCCTTCATAAATATTTTGAAGCTTGTCCCAAATATATTTAGCATATTTACAATGTATAACTTTGGTGTATATTGATTCATAAAGACCATTCAAAAGTGAATTTATGGCTTTGGAATTAATTTTCACAAGTTTTATTGCTCTTTCATTTGTCGACGGAATTGTTAATGCTTTTTATCCATCTACAACTGATTGCCAAATTTCAAATCCCTATGCCTGTATATATGTTCTCATCCTTCTGCTCCAAAATGCATACTTCTGTCCATCAAAATGTGGTATTCCATTTTTATACATGTTATTTCTCTCCATGATATACCTTTTAGTGGTTAAACAGATTTCTGAAGGAACTTGCTCTGAAACCAATTGTTGGATTACTAAGATGGGGGCGTGAATCAGTAATAGAGAAATGTAATCCTTTTTCACCATAAAATGCAAGTGTTATATCAATTTAGCATTATCATCCAAAGTTGCAGAGTAAATAAACAATGAAAAAATGAGCAATCATACACATACACAGTACACCAATGTTTTACATGGAAACCCAAAGCGGGAGAAAACCACATAATGCCTTTTTCTTATATGTCTTTAAGAATTACATTCATTAGAAGCACCAACTTCCTTTTTTTTCCAACTGCAACTGGAAGGAGGCTCCAACCCCCTAGTTTCTCAGGCTACAACCTGAGGGAAGCTCCAACTCCCCAATTCTTTGGCTGCAACCAGAAGGAGGCTACAA